>NEWO01000040.1:606706-645103 GCA_003013225.1 Phalaenopsis aphrodite | reverse complement strand
AAATAAGGGCAAAGAAACATATCATTAAATTATTTTAACTTTTTATACTTTAGTCTCACATATTTAAATTTTTAATACCTATTTTTCTTTATATTGAAATATTAGAGTATGAGATAGTTATAGTAATAGGACATGGGGCTTTCACCTTGGGTCATTGTTATCTTATGTTAAGCTTTTAAAAATTCTTTAAAATAAAATATTAATATTTGTTGTAGCCGGTTTAGAGGTCCAATCGGTCAGTTCCAGGATGGTTTGATGCAAGAGCAAACCGGCTGGTTTTGGTCAGATTTTCTAAATCGTGATTCTAATTTATAAATTTTTAAAATTTTTATTTTATTATTCAAAAAATTCAAGCTACAAAATATTTTACACTAATATTTTTTATGTAGCTTCAATCCATGATTTAAATAAATATTTTTTAAAAAAAATTAATGAGATGGGTCCTTTAGTGTACGTTAGAATGTGCCAACATGAATCCTAATGAGATCCAACAATCTAGAAGTGTGAGGAATAATGATAAAGGAGGCCCACTGATCTGATCAGATGTAGCCTCTCATGCCAAAGTCGAAAACCAGGTAAGTCAGGAGATGGACAAAAAGAATTACCAAACGATTTGAATCTGAAAAAATTGGACTAAAGCAAAATGAATAAGCATCCAAGCTTATCACTAAAAGAAAGCTGACTGAAGACATCAACGAAAGAATTCAGTTCCTCACAATCACCGTCTCATGAACGCACCCGGGGCTCCTCATCAGAAACCAAGAATTGACAATACAATGGAATCTCAATCATCCCACAGCTTCTCCTCCTCGAAGAACGAGTTACTTATTAGGTTACAGAGATTCAATATTTGTTCTATAGATTAGTCCCGATCCACCAAGAGGAACTCCCTATAACCTGTAAACTAATTATAATCATTCATTTAACCTGAAAAAAGAAATTGCATTTCTAACAAAAAGATTATTTTGCATCAGTTTGTGAATATGTTCCCTTCTTTCTTCTTCCATGGCAGATGGGATTTCCATGGAAGAGCTCAAGACCGAGTTTGAGGAAACAAAAGAAACTGGCTAGAAGTTACACAATATATTGTGGAATTTTTAAAATTTTCGCTTTAATTTAAGGGCTGTTTGTCTAATTTTTTATCAGGAGCTCATAACCTAAAATAAGATTGTAATAATTTGAAAAATAAATAGATGAAAATTAAATTTTAAAATATATAGTTTAAAATTGTACTTTTGAAATTATATATAATCATCTCCTTCAGATCGTAATAATAGGGGCTGAAGCCTTGGTCTGGGAAAATGGCTTTTGAAGCTAGTCCAACGGGAGTTGAGGCCCAGGCCAATTAGTGGACAAAGATCAAAGCCCAGAGGAGGAAAGATTTTGTGCTGCTTTTCATAGACAAGTTTGTTGGCTAGTTTCATTTCTGAAAGCGAGATGTTTTAACTCATTGAGCAGTTGAAATTGGGCCGGTAAATTTATATTTCTCTATACATATTTCTATTTAATTTCAAAAATACTTAGATAATTTCAATGCACTGCTTGTCACTGTGTTACAGCATCTATCTTCATGTGTGGTTGCTCTACGTTACTACCACCTGAATCTGACTCCAACTCTTATCGATTGACCAATGCCATCACCTACCATTGATATAAATCAACACCATTTGCTAACCGATTTGAACTCTCCTCCTTTATAATGACCATTGTCTTTATTCACCATTACACACTATTCAACTACATATATTTGCACCCATCATTGTTATCGTTCCCCACTATCTACTAACAAGTATCAGAACACATTGTCACAACCTATTAAATATAAATAATTGAATTTAACATTAATGTCCTTAGTTGCCATTTTCGATATTATGGAACGAGGAGGATGGCAAATGTTGGGAAGGAAACTACAAGCATGGCAATGCTATCAAACGAAAGACATGGCATCAACGATGGTTCAATGAGATCGCAATTACACGATTTATTTGGTTTATTTTAGAAAATTTATGGACACAACAAAAAAGACTTATAGACGGTATCCCAAATTTCTCATGCATATAATTGCTCTGTTTTTCGTTTTATTTTTCCAGCCAAACTCCTCAAAAGCCAAAATCGTCCATTTATTTCACACTACAATCCTAATACATCCAAATAAATAATCCCTTAATCTATACTTGTCACGCCCTTAAAGTCAAACTCATAGTATCGTCTTAGCGTATTACGAAAATCCAGCACACACTCAGATAGAAGAAATAAAAAAGTGACGACACCACAAGTTAAATACCAAAAAACAGAAAAAACTATTGGGTCTTGCCCAGTTGAGATATTTGAGGATTACAAGTATAATTCTTTGTCCCATAGACGGGAAAGGGTTACACAATTTCTCGGAATATAACAGTTGAACAAGGATGAGCCTGTGGTTATGACTGTCAAAAAAGCTCGTTGTTCGCGAACAGTTTGCATTCGGGTCGTTCGTTAAGTAAACGACTCGAACATGAACAAGTTTTTAAAGCTCGAATTATAAACGAGCCGAAAACGAACAACTTTTTGTTCGCTCGTGTTCGGCTCGTTTCAGTTCGAAATTATAATATATATATATATATATATATATATATATATATATATATATATATATATATATATATATATATATATATATATATATATATATATATATATATACCCAAGTTTAAATCATAACATCTCCTGTGGTAATGTGGTTAGTGTCTTCTTTTTATATATTTGGTTCATGTTTGAATCATACACTTTACATCTATTTTTTTTCAATTTAATTTTTCTAAGTGAATTTCGAGCCGAACACGAACACGAATATTTAAATCGAGCCGAACATGAACACACTATTCACGAGCCAATTTCGAACACGAGCCGATTTCTAACACAAGCTATTTCAAACGAGCCAAACACGAGCCAAGCCTGAGCTCGCTCAAACTCAGCTCGTTACAACCCTACCTGTGGTAGGTAACTGGGCAGCAATGACAGTCTGAGATGGCAGCGATGGCCTGAAACGGCGACGGTCAGAAGGTGACGGGCAAAAGGCGACGACGGTCGGAGGGCGACGATGGTTGGAAGTACAAGGCAACTACCTACTTTGATTCATATTTTAGCTCTGATCGAAATAAACTAGACAAGTTATGAGTCTAAACTTTGGATCGACTTTTTTTCAAGCCAATTTCGTGCTATACATGGAGCTGCTCAAATTGACTCGAGATCGACTCATAGTATCTTTAATTATCTATCTATATATATATATTTATATATAATATCAAGTCACCAACAAATTTCAATGCAATTTAGAACCAGAACGGACCCAAATAGCTCAATTTGAGATAGTTAATTTCAATTTTGTGCCAAATTAAGCCGATTCAAAGCTGAAATAAATCAAAATAACTCAATTTGATCCAGCTCATTTCAATTTTGAGTCAAATCAAGCTCAATTCAACTTCAAACCGTCTCTGTTCAAAATCAAATATAATAAACCATGAGCCAATATAAAGCAGTACTAAATCTATTAAAGTTAATTTAAATTTCAACCCAACTCAACTCAAAATTGGATCACCGAGGGCCTTAATATCGACTAAAAGAGTGACTTTTTACTTCGATCGCAAATTCATGCTGAGAGGAAAGGAATTTGTAATTTGCATTAACACCATGTCAAATGTCAACCCCTCATAAATGCAAATAAAAGATTGTATAATAGAAAACATATATCCACTTGCCACTTGCCACTTGCCGCTTGCCTCTTGCCTCTTGCCTCTTGCCGCTTGCCACTTGCCACTTGCCACTTTCGATGGAACGTTTCTTCTGGGACATGTTTTGCGTGTTTAACTACGTTGTTTGAAACATAGGTGAATGTGATGGTGCTTCCATACATTATATTTAGAAATAAACAAAAAATAGCTACAGAGCCACAATTGGCAGGAGATCATATTGTCAATATAATACATTCAATGAAAATATTAGTTTGCACATTCACCCGGTGATAAAAAATTATCATTAAATATCAATAAAATGTGTGTGGAAGAATATTGTTTCTTGGCATTATTTAAGCAAGCTCTAGTACTTCCTTTTCTTTCTTCTAAGCAACTATGACTGATAAATAATTTTGGCCTTCTCAATTTAGAAAAATTATGAGATGAAGAGTACAACCATCAACATGAATAATTTAAAAAGTAATATTTACATACATACCAGTCAATTCTTATGTATTTAAGTATCTAACAACTAAGCTTCAATTTTTTGCATACATACTACCTGCATGAAAATACGTAGTTCAAATTTTAAAAATTATAATTGATATTTTTTATGTGATATTAAAAATTTGGATGGTATTGATATAAAAAGCAAAGTTCAGGTAAATACATTGAAATTGGGTGATATGCACAGAATACTACACACACACAAGAAAACCTAGGGGAACTAGCCCTAGGAATACAACTCACACAAAGGAACTCCAAAAAGAAACACGTCGATAAAAAGATCAGCAGGTGTTGTGAAAAACGACGACAATAAAGCGAAAAATATGATCGAGAAAAACACAAAAAAGAAATGCACAGCGGAAACACACAGATTTACATAGTTCGATAAATTGTCTACGTTCACGGAGCTGCAGAGAATTTTATTAGCTTGATAAATAACATCAGTCGATCACCTCAATAATTACAAAAAAACACTCTTTCTCTCTTTTTTTCTCCTCTTCTTCTCTCTCTCTTTACCCGAGAGCTTCAAATCGAAGCACATCAGAAGAAGAACCTGGAAAGCTATCAATGTCGAAGAAGGATAACAAGGGGAGCTAGCATGTCTATTTATTAATTTTATCATGTCATTAGGCCTATTAAGGAATTAATGAAGCCCGTCAATTATTTCATTTTCGCTTATGTAGCAAATCATAGAATGAATTAAGAGTAATTAATTTCGAGTATCAAATCTAATTTACTGTCAAACATGAGAAAGTGTCAATTTGGTGGATCGGTTTTCATATTTGCAACAACAGGAACCTGCAAAAAGCCAAGACCAAGCAAAACCAAATAAACACAACATATACCTGAGAAAACTAGGGTGCCAAAAGAGAGGATTTGAAAGAAGAAAATTAAACAGAAACAACAATGAAAGAAGAAAAATATAGAAAAGAAGATCAAACTTGAACCAACTTGAAGAACCAAAGCAGTAACAAGGAGAAACATGCAGAGGAAACCATTAGGTACCCTAGGTAGTACTTTGCAAATAAATGGGGCAAAAAACTGTCCCAAGGAAATCAAATGACGGCCAACAAACAAAAGAAGAACACCTGGCGATAGCTAAAAGACCAAGACAACCACCAGCACCAAAGGGCAAGAGCGCAACGACGACCACAACCCAGAAAAAGAAAACGAAGGAGAGAACCTGCACCAAATAAAATCATAGCGACATCACCCAAGGTGAACTAAAACAACAAAAAATCGTGCGAACTCAGGAAAGCCAGCCAGCTACAGCAAAATAGGGAGACACACCACCACATAGCTGACAAACCAACAAAGCACCCGTCGGTAATTAATAAGACAACAAATGCAAGAAAGGCTATCAAATACATGACAGCGGTGTTATCCTGCAAGCAAAACCAAACCAGCCAGAAAAAAAAGAAAATAGAAGAAGTAAAACAAGATATAAACTAGATAACCATAAGCATAGAATCTAAATGCAGCCAGCAGTAGTAATAACATAAGAAACATGCACTTAAAGTCGCCAATCAAAACAAGCCACAACCAGAAAAAAGAAAACAGCCCAACCAAACCGCCCATGCATAAGCACAAAAAAAAAACCAGTAAGATCTTAGATATGTGAGACCAATTTTATCTAAAAAGATCATGCCTTTGAGAAGTTTATCCAGTTCAGCATAGCAAAAGGTTTCGAGATTATGAGGAAGAAATTAGCCAAAAAAAATGAGTGCACTAATTATTTTTATTTTAGCTAAAAAAAATAATGCATATAAGGTCCCATAGTCGTATTTTTTAAGCCTACTATTCTTTAAGAAAAGGAAAAAGGGTTTGAGCTTGACCTTGAAGCACTAGTGGCAAATTGCCACCGTCGCCTTTCTTTCTAAATTCTGCAACCCTGAAAATGGTGCTGAATTCTGCGAACTGCCAGGTGGAGGTGGAGCTTCTCACCGGCAACCCCCGGTTTACCTCATTGACGACGAGACGAAAAAATCTTAAGGTCTCATCTCTCGGCATCATTTCTACACATACTCCATTCATGTTTTCAATTAATTATTTCATTAACAAAGGACGGCTGATGGAGGCAGCAATTCAATGTATTAAATAAAAGGAAAGATGGAAAAAGGCTACGCCTTTATTAGCGGGTTGAGCTTTCTCAGGTTTGTAGCTGCAGAGAAAGCTGCTGTTGTCGCCACCGTGAGCAATTTGCAGGCGAAAGGTCCGCCTTTTGAGCTCTGAGTGGCCGCCATGGCGTCTGGGTTCCCAGGGCGTGATGATATCCCGGGAGCTTTAAGGTTCGGGGGTGAATTGACAGGCGGGTTCTTGAAGAGGTCACTGATCACGATGGAGAAGGAGTCGCAAAGCGTTGTCTTTGTTCGGTCAGTAAAGCAGAAGAAACAACTTCAGTCGCCAATTTCATCTCTTTCACCCACCTCTTCGATTCAGTCATCTCTGTCGTCCGCCACTATTCCGCTTTTGCGTCAGGGGGATCTAAAGTTCTCATATCAGTCGTTTCCAGCGCCAGGCTCGGCCGAGCTGGAAAAGAAATCTACGATCACGAATCGGCTTCTGCAACTTGAAAGGCAGCTCCTTGATGACGAGGATGACGAGTTGAGCGTTTCTGATGGCTCTGCTGTGACGCACAGTGAGTGGAGCGAGACGATGAAGAATCTCATCTTGTCGCAAAAACCTCTGGAGAATTCTCCAAACCCGTCGTCTTCATCGTCTTCGGCCTCTTCAACCGCTTCCTCAAGACAAATGCTCCTCGACACAGCCAGAGCTATTTCAGTAGGAAATCTGGACACTGCAGCGGCAAATCTCTACGTTTTGAAAGGCGCGGCGAACAAACATGGAAATCCAGAGCAGAGGCTCACCGCAATGATGGTGGACGCTCTAGCTGCGCGCATAAACCCCCGAGCTCTGGCGCCAGTCTCCAAAATATCGGATATCTTCACACCAGAGCACCTGACATCTTCCCAAATGCTCTATGAATCCTCCCCTTGTTTCAAACTAGCACTCATGGCGGCTAATCTAGCCATTCTTGACGCAACCAAAGACCAATCCATGATCCACATCGTTGATTTCGACATCGGTCAAGGTTTGCAGTTGGCCTCCTTCCTCCACTCCCTCGCAGAGCGCAAACTCCATCCCTCCGTAAAAATCACAGCTTTTTGCGATCCAACTTTCCGCTTCAACTCCCTCGCCGGCAATCTGAACCTCGTGGGGAACCGGCTTGCGAAGCTCGCGGAGGAATTAAGTATCGGGCTCAGGTTCAGCATTGTGAACCGCAGAACCACTGAGCTCGATCGCGCTGTGTTGGACTGCAAAGCAGAGGAAGCCCTCGCGGTCAACTTTGCCTTTCTTCTTTCCCGCATTGCGGACGAGAGCGTCTCTCCGGCGAACCCTCGCGACGAACTACTTCGGCGAGTGAAGGCTCTCGGGCCAAAGGTGGTCACTTTAGTGGAGCAGGAGATGAACGGCAACACTTCGCCGTTCGCCGCTAGATTCGCGGAGGCTTGCGCGCATTACGGCGCGTTGTTGGAGTCGATGGAGGCGGTCATGGCGAGCAGGGCGAGTAACGAGCGGGCCCGGATTGAGGCCGGTCTGGCCCGGAAGGCTTGTAACTCGGTGGTCTGGGAGGGAGCGGAGCGGGTTGAGCGACCCGAAGTGTACGGGAAGTGGAAGGCACGGTTGGGGATGGCGGGGTTCAAACCGGTTCAGCTTGGGCCGGCGGTGGTGGAGAACGTTAGGCTCCGGCTTGCTTCGCCCGTGAATAAACCCGGGTTTATGCTAAAGGAAGAGGATGGGCGGGTCGGGTGCGGGTGGATGGGCCGCATTATCACTGTCGCATCTGCCTGGCATTGAGTCATTTTCCTCTTCTTTTTTTTTTTGGATTTTAATTAGTTATTTCAATGTGAGGAATTTTTTATGTCAAATTATCCATATTATTTTGATTAGAATAATTTTTAAATTTTTAAAATGTTTTTTGGGATTTAATGCAACGTTCATAAATATATATCAATCTATGAAACAACAAAATTTTAATTTATTTATATATATCAAATGTATTTTGTATTTTAAAAATTAAAATAATGATATAATTAGGAGTGTGCATGATTTGATTTCAACTAATTAAAATCAAGTTAAATTTTTGTGGGATGGTTTTGTTTGATTTTAAAATTAACAATTTGAAGATTAATTTTGATTAGAAAAACATTTGATTTTTGTTTTTTTTTATATGTTTGAGAATTAAAATTTTGGATAAAACTAAAAATACAGATTAAATAGTAATACATTAAAACTCATTTTGCAATTCACTTTATTTGTACTGTTTGTTTTAATTACATGTTTTTAATCATGTTTATTACTTATCAATTATGTAAAAAAAAATTACATAATGTATTGTACATTAAAAAATGGTTTGCAGGAACCCCAGAGCATAAAAAACCTGGACACGGCAACCTGGCAACAAGCTGACTGGCCATTACAGTCTCGCGACCTGTAGTCGAGCGATGACAAACTGGAGACTGGCAACCTGGCGGCTGTAGCCTGGCGACCACAGCTTGGCAAGCAATAAAATTTGATAGATAAAATACTCAAAATAACATATATTACCCCCTCTTTAAGGAAGGTGATAATGTAATTCTACTTTTTGTGCTCCTACCATCTATAAATAGGAGCATTTTTATATAGAAAGGATTTTTTGTTCTCCTCTCTTGTGACAGCTATATTCATGGAATAAAATGGGTCTAAAAGCCTTGTGACAAGCCAAACACGAGCGAGCCCAGTATCAGCTCGTGTTCGACTAGTTAAAAGATATCATTGTTCGTGTTCGACCGTTTATATTTCGAATAGAAAAAGTGTGTTCGTATTCGACTCGTTTGCTTAGTGTTCGACTCGTTTATATTTCGAACAGAAAAAGTGTGTTCTTGTTCGGCTTGTTTGCTTAGCGAGTCGAACACGAGTTATTCGTAAACAAAGAGTTGTTTTGACAACTCTAATCACACAGTCGTAGGATGTTGAGAGTTGGGGCAAGATTTCCATCTTATTATTTATATTAAAACATAATTTAAAGATAATTTGATATATTTTTATTCTATTTTTTAAGTAATAATTTTAATTGAATATAATCTTTGTAGTATTGTAGTCAATAAAATTTTTTTAAAATACTATATAAATCGAGCAAAAAAAAAAACATGTTTGAGTTTTGCTCCTTAACTTAGGGAATGAATCAAACAAGAGCTTTTTAATGAGCCAAGCATGAGCGGTTCGCGAATGACGAGTCGTTTTGGGACGTGTCCCTCTCTTTCGCTTCCCCTCCCTCTCTCTTTCTCTTCCTAGATCCCAAAGCTTTATTCCTACAACATGATCAAACAGATTTGGATTGAACATCCTAAAAAGTGCAATGAGTGTGGATCGTGACATCAATAAGAACAGAAGCACCATCGAGGAGAAACTCTTCAGAGAGATACTATTAGTAACAACACACAAGACCATTTAATCCTCGCTGTCAACGATCTCCAAGAAACTCCATCTCTTGCCTCATAGATTTGCAGGAATCTCTTAACTCATTAAATTTGTTTTTCAGATAAATCAACTGAAGAGAGATCTCCACTGCCTCGCCAGCGAGCCGGTCATCTCTCAACCCGCCTTCCCTTCTCCATCACACAAGGAGCGGTACCGATCGACTCACCGTCCTCAGCCTATTGTCGAACCATCTCACTGGATCTCTTTCCGGTGACCTTGCGTACGGTTCTTCCCTACAGAAAATTAATCTCTCGGCTCATAATTTTTCTGGTGAGATCCCTGTCAAAACCTTCGCTAATATCTCCGTGTTGGAAATTTTTGGAGAGAATAGAGAGATTTAGATTGTTGGAAATGGTTGAAGAGAAGAAGAAAAATTTTATTACTAAGGTTTGTTGAGTAGTTTTCAGCTTACATGACAATAACAAATTATGTTTATTTATAGGCATGAGAAACTAAACCTGAAATCTTCTAAACTCTTACAATTCTTTTTAGAAAAAACATTTTCTAGATTCTTCCTATTATATATTCTAGAGTATTTACATTTAATACAAATATCATAGAATTTTCTACTTAAGACTAGATAGAATAATCTAGAACATTAGAGAAATAGCATCAATCTTATCATTCCTCCTTGATGTGAATTTTGATTACGCCAATTACATTGTGTATTAGCTCAATCTTTCATTTTGAAGTGTCTTTATGAATATGTATGGTAGTTGTTCTTCAGTCTCGTAGTTCTTGAGTTTAATTTCTTGATTTGCCTAAATGATATTTGATACCAAGATGTTTAGTTTTGCCATGAAAAACAAAAGTTTTTGTCATTGTTATAGCTGATTTGCTGTCATAATAGATTTCTATACCTCCTTTTTGTGGCTTGCCCATATCTTCTAGTATGTATTTTAGCCATATAGCTTGGCTTGTAGTTGTGGCAGCTGCAATATATTCTGCTCCAGCTGATGATTGTGCAACAGTTGCTTGTTTCTTTGATGCCCAATAAAATATTCTTAAACCTGGTGTGAATGCATATCCCGAGGTTCTCTTCGTGTCATCCAATGATCCAACCCAATCATTGTTAGTATATATAATTAGCCTTGAGTTAGAAATGAATTTATACTAGACACCTTAATTCCTCATTCCTTGTAGATATCTAAGAACTCTCTTAATCGCTCCATGATGAACTTAGCTTGGACTTTGAATAAATCTTGAGAGTAGACTTGTTAAATACATGATGTATGCTCTCCTCGTTGTTAGATAAAGTAAGCTTCCAATGACCCTTCGATAGAATGTATTGTCACCCTTAAAGTGCATTATCATCCTTCATAAATATCTTGTTGTCAAGTAAAGTAGCTACTATCTTGCAATCGTAAATTTCTTCAAAATATTTTCTGTATATTTCTTTTGTGAGATAAAGATCCCTTTTTCATTTTGAAATTTGCTGTCATCAGGCCTAAGTCGTTCATCCCAAATGTGTTCATAATGTATTCATTAAAATCATTGATCAACTTCTCATTATTTCCTGCATAGATAATATCATTTACATATAGGAAGAAAATGAGAGTGTAGTCCGTAACTTGAGCCTTGATAAATAATGTTAGCTCAATTTTGATGCTCTTGATTTCTTACTCTATGAAGTAGTTGAAAATTTGACTATATTAAGCTCTTGAGGCTTGCTAAATTCCATACAAAACTTTCCTTAACTTGAGAATTTTATCTTCTTGACCTTGTACTACAAACCCTAGAGGTTGTTCCACATAGATCTCTTCTTCCAGGCAGCCATTTAGAAATGCATATTTGATATCTAGTTGATAGATCTTCCACTTAATTTGTGCTACAAGTGCAACTAAGGATCTTATTGTATCATGTCGAGCAATTGGAGCAAATGTCTCATTATAGTTAAATCCAAATTATTGTGAGTTTCCCTTAGCAACTAGTCTTGCTTAATATTTTTGAATTGATATATCAGGATTAAGTTTTATCTTGTAGACCCACTTGACTCCAATTACCTCTTTTTCTTGTGAAGAGTCTTCTAGATCTCATCTCTTATTTTTCTAGATCATATTTATTTCTTCTTTCATAGCTTTTCTTCACACTTCTTGCTTTGTGGCATCTTCAAAGCTTTCTAAATCCATGATTTTCAAGTTACAATGTTCATAGATTTCTGCTAGAAATTTTGTTCTTCCAGGTGATGATTCTGGAGAAGAGTCTGCATCTCAATTTGGCTCTTGCACAAGTTTTTTTGTTGATGATACTAGTTGATTATTGACTTATTCAGCTTAATTATGTGTTATTGGTATCAAATTGACACTTCTTTTTTCAACATTTTATGTCTCCCAATTGTATGTAGTATCTTCATCAAATTTAACATCTCTACCAATGATAAGCTTCCTTTGTCTTAAGCTATAGACTTGATATTCTTTAGATTCAATACTATAGCCTAAGAAAATTCTTTTTTTTTGTCTTTTCATCCAATTTAATTATTTTTCCTTATGGAATTTGAACATATCAAATACAACCGAATACCCTTAGCTGTTTTGCAGAAGACTTTCTTCCATTCCAAACTTCAATTGGTGTCTTATCTTTCACAGCTGTAGTTGGACATCTGTTTAGTAAATAGGCTGCAGTATATAAAGCTTATGCTCGATGAATAATCAAACAAAGTTTTGATGCCAATTGTTGGAAATTTTTGGAGAGAAGAGGGAGATTGGAAATGTTGGAAATGGTTGAAGAAAGAGAAAATTTTATCACTAAACTTTAATGAGTAGTTTCCTGCTTATAAGAGAAGAACAAGTTATGTCTATTTATAAGCATGAGAGACTAAATCTAAAATCTTCTATACTCTTACAATTTTTTTTAGAAAATCATGCTTTAGAATCTTCCTATTTAAATATTTTAGAGCATTCTCATTTAATACAAATATCCTAGAATCTTCTACTTAAGACAAGATAGAATAATCTAGAACATCAAAGAAATAGTGTCAATCTTATCACTCCATTATGAGAGTCATATTGCTCTCATTCAACCACTTTTTTGGCAAACAACCCAAATCCCTTTACAATATCACCAAACTGGAAGTTATTGATTTTAGCTCCAATGCCTTATATGGCTTCATTCCCTTTAGCTTCATAAATAGCATAAGGGAGATTCATTTGCAAAACAATCTTTACGCCAACCCATCTATCACACAGAAAGCCCTCCTGTTTGACTGCTTTCTGTCGCACAAGAAATCTTGCACGACGGTTGTCTTTGTCGTCAGAACGACCTCCCTCTCAGGTGTATGAAAGTTTTCCCGCCAACCAATTCTCATCGATAGCCTAAGCGTCGGCCGCCCTCATCATGACCTTTCTGTTGAGCCTAGGGCTCACACCGTTATTTGACCCCTTCTGACCGGTCCCGTCTACATCAAACGGTCTCTAACATTTCTCCTTTGTAGCTCATGAGACTCACTTGTCGGTGGGACACCTTTGAGGCTTCAAATCTGATAAGGTTGCATGATACATTAATGCTTTTTAAAACATCTCAAAATCTTGTTTTCTATTTAATTTTTAAGAAGCACGATTACACAAATGACTAAACTTGAAACATGAATTGATATATTAATGCTATAGTGTTGGATCGAAGTCTCTGCTTTATTAATTATGTTTATAGTCCTCTTTGACCACAAAAGATTGTTATTTTTAAGGAGTATGATCATGCAATTTTCTTCAAATCTTAATATATTACACGTGTATTATATCATTTGATATTTCAATGTAAGAGGCCAGGAAAAAATCCGTGGAGCTCAAGAAGTTCAAGCATTCCTGTGGTCGTTTAACACTCGAGAAGAAAAGCAATGTCCGAACTTTCCAGGGGGGTGAAGATTCCACTTGAGTTGCTTCATGCTGCTAAAGAAGAAGTTCATGAAATTTTTGTTGTCTCTTTCAATAATAATACCACAAACCTCACATATTGATGGTTTAAACTAATTTTTCAATGAAAGAGTAGCCTCGAGCTCCACTCGGGGACAATCCCATTCTTTTTAATGACGCCTCGCTGCTTTAACACAATGACCTAATTCATCTCAGAATATAGCTTCAAAACCGTCCACACAACAAGGGAGTGAGGCAACATTAATATTCATCTTCAACCAACCTAGAGGGCAGACACTAATGAAAGTTAGAAGAAAGCTTAAAGGTTTGAGAAGTGTCTTATTGCTCATGAATTTGTTGACCATGAGGAAAGGAAAAAGCCCCAAGAACAATTATAACAGTAACAATGGGTGTGCCAAACGCTTCACATGCTTTTTAGCATTCTAAGCATGCCATCATTTGTGAATTAAGTAACCAAAATATGGACATGACCTAAATCTTCCCCATCAGAAGAATAAAGAGCACGAAGAGTGTCTTCCCAATTACCAAAGCATGTCATAATCAGTCCGCATTTACAAAGCAATTCCTTTTTTAGCAAGGCTAATAATGTAATTCTACTTTTGGTCCTCCTATCATTTATAGATAACGGAGCCCTATCATATAAAAAGGTGTTTGGATCCCCTCTCTTGTAGCAGCAATATTTATGGAATAAAATGGGTCTAAGAGCCCCGGGATTCACCCCATGTGGGGCAAGTCTCCCTCTCTTTCCCTCTTTCTCTCCCTTAGTCCCTACACTCTATTCTTTGAGCATGAATCATGATCAGACATATTTGGATTCAAACAAATAATTTTAAATACAATTAATTTATATTTAACCAAAATCAAACTAAAAATTTATCAGCCAAATCATCCAAGCCGATCAAATGCACATTCATACATATGATATAAAAAATTTTAAATAACATAAACATAAAAAATAAAATTTAGGTATTAGATTCATAAATACATAAAAATTGGATGGTGTATTTCTATCTACCCCAAATTTCTTACCTCATTATCAAATCACAACTTGCAAGTAATTATTATTGATTTTAGGGCGAATTAATGTGGAAAGTAAGAGTAAGAGATGCTATCCTTTATTATTTTCATTTTTTTCAATTTTAATTTTATTGAATATTATAAGAGTAAATTGCCAAAATGATCCCGAACTATTTACATGTGGGTGTTTTAATCCTAGAGTTTATAGAAGTACAAAAGCAATCCTCATTTATTTTAAAATTGAGTTCTAATTGATCTTAGTGGTGCCTATTTCGACCCTAATTTAAAAAATAAGAGGATTATATTAGTAATTCTATAAATTCTATAACAAAAAATGCCTCATCTAAATAATCATAAGTTAATTTTGCATTTTACTCAATATTATATTGTTTTCAAGTATATGTGGGATATGTGATGTGGATGGTGGAAAGGAAGATGAGGGAGTGGCTATAAATTTTTTGAGAGCCTTAAATAAATAAAAAATAAATAAATATTCACATTTTATTTGGGCATTATAAGAAAAAAATGGAAAAAAAAAGAGGGGCTTTTATATACATAGCACCCAAAAACTTTCATATTTACCTATCTCACATTAAAAGTTTCATAACCACAAACTTCATATGCGAAGTAACACTCATTATCGCATTTTAATAGTCAAAACCGTCTTTTCATCCATAGGTAAAGTATTATGCTTGTAAAAACGAAAGTTTAGGTGTGAGATAGGTATATTCATAGGAATTAGGTGCAATGTATGTAATTTTCTTTAAAAAAACATTAGGACGGGCGATGTCGTGACGAGCAACAATGCGTACAAGACTTCAGCTTCTAAGCAACAAGCGAGAGTTTTGCGGTATATTTTGTGCATGCGTGAGTTTTTATTTATTTTAGTTTTTGTTTTTATTCTTATTTTTTGATAATGATAAGGATGAGTTTGGTTCCTTGGATTAGGAATTTCAATATTTTATTTATCAAAATAATTTGATGATTAATTAGTTTACTACTTAAAAAGATACATTTATAATGCTGCTCATCAGACTTTATACAAATATTTAGCATTTTATCGCGAGCAAATAATAGAGGAATGAACGATTATATATTCCTATTCAACTTTCATTTATTTTCACTTGTTTTTAATTTCATAATACTGATATTTGAGTTAATCTTCAATGTTGTACACGGCCATGCGAGTTTTGTTCTTATGATCATAAATAGAAAATAATTGGTGGAATAATGATTTAAATAATATTCCACCTCTACTAATAATAATAATAATAATATTATTATTATTATTATGTTATGTTATTTTAATGAAAATAAAATCAGAATTATTGATATGTGTCGGAAGGTTTATGACGGTAGAGTGATAATCTATCATCTTAGTTTTGTACATGACTCGAACACATAAAAAATGGTAAACATGAGGAGACACCTCAAATTTTTGTAAAAAATCTTTAAAAACGGGAAAAATCACGGGATCTAGCCCAATTGAAATAACTTACTATTAATAGTGAGTGCACAGGTCCACACTTTTTAGAATTAATGAAGATGAAGTTATAAAGCTGATCATGGTAATTGTAGGACATTACTTCATCGAGAATAACCATAGTTTGGTTGTAATGAATGTATTTCTCGGTGATAGCAGGTTACAAGGGTCATAATCAATTGTTATGAATATAGTTGTCCGTCATGAATTTAATAGATAGTGACAGTAGTGTCAGCTTGTAATATAGGTCGTAGTTGAAAGATATGACAATATTTAGTTGTGTGAGCCAAAGATGGTCATTTCAGGAGCAGTTGTTGGTCAAAGAGGTCATAGTAGGAAACTACAGAAGTTGAGAGCCACTTAGGTCATAGTTGGTCATGTAGATTATGGAAGTGAGCTGTGATAGTGTCGGTAGGCCACAGAGGCCTGAATTGGGAGTTATATGGGTTGTGGGTCGTGTATGCCATATTTGGTCATGATTATATAATTGTGAGCTATGATGACGCCCATAGGACACAGATGTGGGAGTTGAGAAGCTGCACAGATTGTAAATTATGTAAGTCATAATTAGTCACACATGTCATAGTGGTAAGTTGTGATGATGTACCTAAGCCACCCAGATTTGAGATCAGCGCGAGTTGTGAGTCACATAAGTCGTAGTGGTGAGCTGCGATGACATTCGTAAGCTTCAAAGATTGGAGTCAGGAAGTGAATGAGCTGTAAGTTACGTAGGCTATATTTGATCATGTATATCGTACTGGTGAGCTGTGATGATATTAGTAGGTTGTAGAAGTTGAAGTTGGGAGTTGTATGAGCTGTGAGCCACGTATGTTGTGGTTGATCACATAGACAATAATAGTGAGCTGTGATGACGTCTTTAAGCCGCAGAAATTAGGGTCATGAGTTGCATGAGTTGTAATCCACGTAGGCCGAAGTTGGTCTCATATGTCATAGTGTTGAGCTATGATGACGTCCATAGGCCGCATGAGTCAGGGTTAGGAGTTGGGCGAGTTGTGAGTCAAGTAGTTCTTAGTTTGTCACATAGGTTGTAGTGGTAAGTTAAAATAACATATGTAGGCCATAGAGGCAAAAATCAGGAGTTGCACGAGCTATGAGCCACATAGGTAGTAATTGGTCACATAGGTCGTAGTGGTGAGCTGTGATAATGTCCATAAGCCGAAGGGGCCAGAGTCGGGAGCTACACGAGCTGTTAGCCACGTCAGCCATAGCTGGTCACGTAGGTTGTAGAGTTAAGTTGTGATGATGTATATTGGCCACAAATGCTAGAATCAGGAGCTTTACGAAAAGAGCTACAGAAGTTTGGCGAATGTAATTGTCTTTGGGGTGTGCATTGCACCGTATTCAGGGTGCATTGTTATATAGTCTTTGAGAGACGTCGTTGCACCCTATGTGGGGTACATTATTATACCGTCATCAGAGTGTGTCGTTGCATCTTATTCTTTGAGAGAGTGTTATTATATGATGTTTTGAACGGCGTATTGCTTCATCAGGTGATTCACTGTTCTGTAACATACATTGGGATTCCACAATGAATGTTATAACTCTTCAAGGGACTTCATTGCAAGGAGTTGTTTGCAGTTGATGGGAGGTCGACAGTAGCCGACAGGTGACGGTCGACGACTACAAGATCGGGAGGAAACTGCAAGATCTCTAGTTCAAGAACGTTGCTAAGCTTCAGCTCCTTTAAGCTTCGATCTTTTTCTAGCTTTGAGTCTATATCCCTTCTCCATAGGGGGTAGTGCGTTATTTATAGAGTCAAGGTTTCAAATAAGGAAGAAATCTAGACCACTCTAATCGGATAGCCTAGGGACGTTTCTTCGATCAGATTGTGTTATGTGGAAATTTAAGTGTCTTAATGAAGTCAAAGTTGGGTGGTATTGGGCTCATTGGATTCGTCTTGTCGAGACGCTCAATTTGACTATAGACGTTTCAAATTTGTAAACCGTTTGAACTTCAAATTTTGCACTAAAAGCTTACAAAAGTTGTTTAACGGTTTGATCTGGGCTTGATTTGACTTTAATTAAACCAAGTTTAGTTTCATTGGGTATGTCTCGAGCCTGTTTATTTGATTGTAATTTTGTTGAAATCGAAATTTTGGATGATTTTTAATCAAAATTTGAACGTTTCTTGCTAAATCGACTATTCCCGAGCTTTATTTTGTGTCTTGAGATTTATATCAGCTGATAGAAATTTGTTGATAAAGTATCAATTATATTTTTTATAATAATAAAACTATTGGAAACATGTTTGAAGCTAACAAAGAGGTATCTTTTGACATATTAAAGTTGTGATGTCCAACGAGAAACACTATGTTTAAAAAACAAATTAAGAAAATTAAAATTCACACCCCACAATTCTTATGTGTTGTACATAACTAACACCTATTTTTTTTATATATTTATATTTATAGCATATTCATGTTTGAAAGGATGCATTTTATTTTTTAAAAGCATAATAATGATATTGACTAATGTTAAGAATTTGGGGTAAAAGTAAAAAATTTAGTTTATAGCTTTAGTTATTAGATATGTAAACATATTAGAATTATGTGATTTNATATATATATATATATATATATATATATATATATTTCTTGTTAGGTGAGCTGTGCAAGATGGATAAGTGAAACTTACGGTATTTAGGAGTTTAACATCATTACATGGCAGAGGGAAGTGTTCCTTCTTGAGGAGGGGGGTTGGTATCAGTTTCTCTGAGCGGTGCATTTCTCATAGGTTGCTGAGTTAGTGGTAAACAAACTCTATCCAATGGTGTTGGCAACAATTGTTGAGCCCCGCATAGGAGCTGTAAGATCTCTAGTTGAGGCACTCCCATTCAGAACATTGGGTCATTCAGAGAAGGACTAGACACACCTTTGTCGGCAGGATAACGTCTCTCATGGCGGGAAGATGAAGAGGCATGCCGCTCTTGGCTTCATGACTGCTCCATGGAAAGATTAGTGTTGGAGCGGGTTGCTCCGTTGTCACGAATATTATGTTTGGTGACCATATTGTATACCTACAAGCATTTCAGTGGTGGAAATGAAGTTTCTCATTGATAGGGTCAAACTAATGTATGCTATAAAATTCGCGTCAATAGAATAACAGATTATCGTCTTGCATGGTTCAAAGATTCAACACACTTAGAATAGAGAATAAAATTAATAAGGACACAAGAATTTTTGACGTGGAAAACCCGTAAAAGAGAAAAACTATGGGATTTGACCCAGTTGAAGAGTTTCACTATAAAAAAAATGATTAAAGTTGCAACCACTTGTTCCACAGGCGAAAAAGTATTATTAAGCTTCCTATGTTACAATGCCGATGTACAAATGAGTGTGTAAGAACATGCGACTACTGATAGCGATAGACCACGCAGATAGGTGTGGTCAGTAGCGGTCAACAGTTGTCGATAGCATTCAACGGTGTTCGACAATGGTTGACAGTGGTAGACAGTGGTCGGCGGTGGTAGACTGCGGTCGACAACAATCGACGCTGGTCGATGGATGTCGACGACGATCGAAGGTGGCAGGGGTGCTGCTGGACCTCAGCTCATTCTCAAAGCTTCAAATTCTTTATCAAGTCTCAAGCTCTCTTCCACCCTCTCATGAGAAGGGTGAAACTCTATTTATAAAGTTTTCAAGTGCAATAATGTAGGAATATAAACCACTTTGTTCGGGACGACTTGGAGGGTTTTCCTCAATCAAATGTTGTTTAATGGACAATTAAGTGCCTAATTGATGTCAGAATTGAGCGATCTTGGGCTCGTTGGATTTGTCTTGCCGAGACGTTGGATTCGTCTATAAACTTGTTGGATTCGACGTTCATCTGACCTCCAAAATGAGTCCATAAAACTTCCAACTATAATTTAATGGTTTGATCATGGCTCGATTTGGTTCAAATTAGATTAATATTAATACCAATGGGTCTGTCACGTCGAGCCGATCAATTTGACTATAATTTTATTGAAATCGAAGTATTAAATGATTTTTAATAAAAAAATGAACATTTCTTGCCCGAAAAGGTTTCTTCAAGATTCATGTCATGCATCGAAATTCACATCGAATGATGAAAATTTGTTTGATATGCACCATTACTAAAAAATTTATTGCTCATAATCTCGAAGTACAATCTAGTCCTTTTTTTCATTGTTAGACAAAAATTTAAATTTATGATTTTTTATGTGATAAGAAGAGGTGATACTTACGGTTACTTATATTAGTGATTAGGGATCAGAGCAAATGGAATGTACAATGCTCGGGTGGAGAATGAGTCGCTAACCGCTAACCACAAAGTCACATAAGTACTCCTGAAAAAAACAAAAACTCGGAGGTATTGATTTCATTCTTAACTCGCAAAGAAAATTGCGATAGAAATTAGATGTAGCCAATGATTGGATTTTGTTAAATATAATTTATCAGATTAATTAAGTCTGGAATAACTAAATTGGATTTAATGGAGGGTTGGTTTTAGTTTTATTTTTTAAATTAACTTAATTTTAAGCCAAACACAAACTAAGCAAACACATAAATTCAAATCCTAGCAAGCCATTTTAAATATAAATCTATTTTGAAAAAAAAAATCGAATAAGCCAACCAAAATAATTGACTTATTTACACGCCTAATCATAGCTATCTTACGTTGTGTTTAGGACAGCTTGCACGTTTCAGGATAAAACAAGACCTGCAGGTTGACCCCCGCCCGGGATCTGTGTTTAATATAAAAATGAAACAATGTCAAAACATACATCCAAATGTTACCACGGGTCCACGGCCCTCATTTATAAGCTGGGCCCTTAAACACACATAATTGCGTTCCAACTGCCAACTATAAAAACCGAGAGAATCAAAGGGCCAAATCGACCCGTTGAACCGGGCAATCAAATCGTCTAAGCCCGACGTGGCATCCACATTACCCCTAGAATGTTCCACAGCTATCGCCGGCGTCCACATCACAGAATTAGGTGTGAAATTAAAAAAATCAACGGCCAAGATCTCCTCACAGGCCCCCACATCTGATTTCAACGCTTTATCATATCACCAAATCCTCTTATTTTAATTTGTAGATTGATTTTCCTCATTATTTTATGCTCCCGATCTTCCTCTTTCCCCTCCATTTGTATGATTCGGGGTGTTGCAGAAAGCTTAGCCCCGAAGGTTTGGACTGCAAGCTCAGCCCAGCTCCAGTGCTCCTGTTGTTCGGCTTCTTGCCTTTTCTTTTTCTCTCCTTAAATCTTTTCCCTTCTTAGCTAAATTTTGAGAATCGAAAGCCCTGATGTCTCTCTGTTGCTTGCCTCTCTTGCGTTTCGATCCATTGTAAAATTTTTGGGGTTGTTGATTTCATTCTGGCGATGTTCTTATCTAGTCACTTGTTTGCTGTTTCGTTGATTCTATTCGTAGACGTGTCATTTCTTTGCGGAAGCATCTGAGACTTTGGATGCGTCGTTTGAATTTGGGTTCTGAGTTCTTCTTTACCTTTTTGGTTTCCCGTATGCTTCTTCCATCAGACGTTTTCTTATTATTCCACTTTTTTTTTTTTCATGTTTTCTAGCCCTAGTACCACCCCAAAACTAATTGTTTGGCGATTCTGACTGCAAAGTGTTGGTTTCTTTGATTTTTTTTTTTATCGAGATTTCAAGCCGATTACCATTCCGATGAATTGTTAACTTCAATCTTGGTTTGGTGTCAAGGTTTTGTTCTTTTATAGCAGGAGAGTTTCTACGGTTTAGGCAGCCATATAAGTAAGAAGGGGAGAAGTGCAGGCATTGTATGGCAGATCTTAATCGTGCCTTTTCTATGGAGGAGCTCCCTGCGCATTTGATTTATGAGATTTTGAGTTCAGGTCGTCTCAGCTCTGCAGATCTTGCATGCGTGGAGGCAACATGCCGAATTTTCAGGGGAAGTCATGGGGCTTGTCCTGATACATTCCGTTCTATGATTGAATTTGCTGCATTTCATCTCTGTGAGAAGCACCTGATATTTGCTTCTCTGCCTCAATGCGCAAAGAAGGATCTTGTTGATCGCTGTGGTGGGAATTGGAAGAAGGTTCTAAGATTCTTGCAATCAGTGGAGCAATCTTCAGGCACCGCCAAGACATCAGCAGGCAATGTATTACTTTGATACTTTAACTTCTATCATCATCAGTTCAGCTTTGGATGGAAAATAAAGTAGTCTTGTTTGTTATTTCTAGACTGAACGACAAATAAATTTTTTTTTCAAGTTTATCTATAATTCTACCGTAGTACTAGAATTTCAAGTTAAGTATTGCATTAAAGAAATAGCTTGAGATTCATTCAATTATGTTTCACTGCCTGTGCTCTTTTAATTAGAATAACGAACCAGCTTGAACGTTATTGATGACGCTTGGAATATATAATTGTTACGTTTGAACATGTACTTGTTAATTTATTTATGTTATTCAACAATTAACTTGATGATATATTGGTTAGATGCTCATTTTGTGTTTATTTAGTAGAAGGGGTCTGTTTTTTATAATATACACTATACATAAACTATGGTAATTTGGTTTTGAGAATAAAATAGATAGCTCAATTTGATTGCACTTACTCAGAAATATTGGAGTTGTATACATTTAAAAACCATACCAAGAAAATGACATTTATGTTTTTGAGTATCGAATGAGAGTAATGTTTGAATCATTAACATCTCACTTAAATTTAGTTGGACTAAATTAAAGTTTGATTCTAGCTCAAGATTGATTAGTAAGAGTATATATAAGCATGAGTGAGATTTTAAAACAAGGGCTATCTTCAAGCTTCAATCAAGCATGTCAAGAAAATTAATAAATATCTCAAGGAACTAAGTGCTTGGATCAACTTACGTCATCTTATCTTGTCTTCTGTACGACTCTATTTGGTATCAATCAAGCATCTCATTTTATGAACTTAATGTGGAAACCAAGCTAGAGAAGTTTAAGGTTGCTCCTAAAGGAGATTAGTTTTGATTTCGGCTTGCATGTTAAACATGTTGTGCTTGGCTTTGTTTGCGAGCACTTTAATTTCACAGAACTAGTTACCTAGTACTTCCAAAGTAGCTTTGTAATTTAAAGTTAACTTTTACGGACCAAGTACTCATGCATTTTTTATCCTAGTGTCTTAATTTGAACTATTTGTTAAACATCCTTAATTTGAATTCTTTGCACAAGACAGCACTTCTTTAATGAATTTTTTCACCACTTATCTTTGATTCCACTTTTGGAAGTGTCTCCTATTCCTTGCAAGGAATGAATAACAATCTTGAGGGAGAGATTTTAATCTTCTTCATTTATGGTATAGTTCTACTGACATTATTTCACAAGTTTTAGCATTTTATAGGTATACTATCTTTGATAGTTGGGACAAAGGTTCGTGATCCTGTGTGGGTGATATAACTCAAAAATCCATCCTTACTTTGTATATCGTGTGGCAACCCATGTTATGAATTAACTCTCAAAAAGCAAAGCCCTCCTTTCCAAGAAGTTTAGTAGAGTGATGTGCTATTGGAGCAAGGGTGAATGTAGGTTATGGCAAAGTGATTGGTCTAAGACCAACAAATAGAATATGTCATAGAATTGTTCTAAGGTGCTTCATATTCTATATTGAATGAAAAAAATTGGCAGAGATAACTAAGCATTAATATATATATATATATATTAGAAATTATGAAATTCATGTAAGAATTGACAACCATTTTAATCGTAAAAAAGTCTTTGCTCCCACTCAAATTGAGTATTTTCAGTCCTTGTTGAAATCACTTGTACGTGTGCAGGGGATAATGGAAAATTTTCAAGTTCATCGTGGATTATGACTTCATGATTTTACATGGCAGTCCATTCCCTTTTTCTTGATCAATAAATCAATGAGGTATACCGATTGTTTGTGGTTCCACCAACCTGGGGTTTAGGAGGTTAATATAATCAAAGAAAAGCTCAACTGATATTGCATAAGAATGTTTTGTGAAGGAAATGTCAAAATGTAGAAATTCATTGTGATAAAATTTAAAATTTGATTTGCGGTAGCACTGACTATGATGAATGAAGTCAAGTGTTAGAAAAGAGAGATACCACTAAAAACTAATATGTGGTATTTGTGGTAATTAGAATGTTAAAGATGCATGTATGATAAATTCATGAATGAATTTGAAGGGATTATGTTATGAAATTGTGGCAGTAGCATCCATTGAAGATTAATTTGTTTAAACCAATTAACTATTTAAATGAAAGAGTTTGAAGTTATTATAGTGGTGAGATAATGGGTGTAGCATCCATTGGAGGCAACATGCTGGATATCCAGGGGGACCTTTCTTGAATCTTGAAACATTTTGTTCAATGAAAATAAACTATTTACCCCACGTAGTGGGATTAAGGCTTTGTTGTTGTTGTTGTTGTTGAAAATAAACTATTTCATATAATCTGTGGAATCTGTTAGCCAGATATGTGTGAAATATTTATTACTAGATTCATTCTTTTATTATTATTTACCATGGCAGTATGCTTGATGATCTTTTCTTTTAGGTTTATGCTTTTTTTTTTTGTAGATAATTGAATTAGCTTGATTATGATTAATGAAGCTTATAATATATATGAAATGTTTGTACATTAGTTATTCTATTTAATTTCATAAAAATTCTTTTTCGTTATTCAACAAATGGCTTTATAAAATTTTGGTTAAATGTCATTCAATCATTTTTTATTATGATATGAAACTTGTTTTTCTCACGTGCTTTTTAATTGAAGTATATCATTTGAGGTTTAACTATGGTGGGATTTTATGTTGAAAGAAACTTTTTTTAATTCAATTTACTTATTTTTGTAATTCATTAACAGTATGCTAAGAGAGTTATGCTTAATTTTATGAATAATTATGAATAATTTTTTGTGCTTTATGAATTTTTTTCTTTGAATTATTAATTTATTGAATATATTTAGTTAGGCTTTATCGAGCTTGTTTTCAGTTCTTGCTTGATTTGAAAGATTCATGTCATGATTTTTCGACAAAAAATTTATGCTAGCTGTCAAGTTCATGCTTGATATGATTGTAAATTTGTAAGTTTGAATAAGATTCAAACATGTGGTCTTTTCAAATTTTCTTGAGCTCATCAATTCATGGTTTGGATTAGCTAATGTCTTCTATAACTCTTTGTATTATCATCCATTCATGTTTCATCAAAGAACCTCTTATGGAAAACTAAGCTGTCCATGTTTGAGATTAGGTGGTAATTAGTTATGTTGCAGAGATGTATATTCAAAGAGCCATACTTCTTCCTATTTCACACATTTAATTACTTAGTTCTTTAAAAATACAAAATAAAAAGAACTTTTACAAGCTAAAGTTAGTTTATGTGAACCAACAGACAATTCATGTATTCTTTCAGCTCAAATGCTCTAATATTAGGTGATTTTCAAGCATGTTTAATTTGAATGTTTCCATCGAGCCAATGCTACTTAAAATAGTTCTTTCTTGATAGTGAAGTGTTGTGGTATATTTAAAATAAAACAATCGATCGACGACGAAACGAAAGATAGAACGAGAAAATTACTTCCAAAAGATCACACATTTTCTTCGTGGATGTAGGCAATTTGCCGAACCGCGTTTCTTGTGTTCTTTTGGTGTGAATTTTCTCGTTCTTTTCCAGAAACTATTTTTTTTTTTTTTGGAATGTCATTATTGAAATCACTTTTTCTTAATATTCTTTAAATGAAGCTATGGTAGTGGTTATTATTGATGCTAAAGTTAAGCTTAGGTCATTGGGAAATCTACAATGGGAACTGGCAAGGTCATTTGCACCTTGGAACGTTGATCAAATTAATATGGATGGAATGCGATGGAAATTATAACTGTGTAAACAGATTTGCAAAAGCTAGCGTTAACAAGACATTTACCATCTAAAGTGAGTGAATGTTGTAGACATAAAAGCATTGGGATATGGATAATGATGATTATGACCTCTAAAACTATTAGTTTCATGACTGAGAATTTAATATGCAAACTAATTAACAGGAGAGGACGCATTATTGTCTTTTACAATAGCTTTGGGATTTTATACAACCAAATTGTAAGGTGTTGTGGGCTCCAAAAATTCAAAATACCTTGGCCTGCCTTTTAGAATGAAAGAAATGGATGAGATTGAGAGAATTTAATGTGAGGTTCCGGGTCAAATTTGTAGAAGGTATATGAGATAGTAGATAAGACATTACCCAAAGATTTCACCCTCATTTTGCGAGGAATTGATCCGTGCTTCGAGGTTTTCCATAGGTCTAAGCCCTTATGATAAGTAATCCTCCCAATAACGAGAGTGCACTTTCAATCAGTGTTTAAACTTAGCATATAGTAGCATCAAATTTAATATTTTAAAATTATAAAATTATCACCGTGAGCTTTAGAGCAAATGGTGGATAAAATGATGACATTGGATCAAGCTTCGATGGTTCTGTCATCCTAGGTTGTCATTATTTATGGTCTACTTACTTAGAAGAGGTAGTCAGTTTAATATGATAGAGGATTTTTGTCAGCAACTATGAGTTATTTGTCCAAGGGAACTTCGTAAATCTTGGTAGTCGGTTCAATATGCATGCACATTGATTCTGATCTCTATCTTTAACTTGTTTTGGATTTAATAATTTGCACAAAATAGCTTTAATATTATTAAAAGGATTGATACATTATTTGTTGTTGTTGTTTACAACACCTCTTATGTTTGTTTCAGGTATTATTTACATTATAAATTTGAGTTCTATCTAGTTAGTAAATTAGAAATGATATATATGATTGAACTAAATTTT
Organism: Phalaenopsis aphrodite; assembly: GCA_003013225.1. Classification (NCBI taxonomy): domain Eukaryota; kingdom Viridiplantae; phylum Streptophyta; class Magnoliopsida; order Asparagales; family Orchidaceae; genus Phalaenopsis; species Phalaenopsis aphrodite. The sequence continues at coordinate 618,204 of NEWO01000040.1, read as the reverse complement.
CTCTGGAAACTCTATTTATGCAGATGCAAGTAACCACTGGAAGATATCATACACTCGTGATTCATGATTCTTTTGTTTACTCATGTGGATCTAGTTTGTGTGGTGTGCTCGGTCATGGTCAAGATACAACACAGTGTGTGGCATTTAGCCGCATCAATATTCCTTCGCTTTCTCGTGTCATCCACATGTCTGCATCTCATAACCATGCTGCCTTTGTCGTGGAGTCAGGAGAGGTAAACCATGAATATTTTCCAATAAACATTGGAAGATTTACATACATACCACTCAATTCCTATACATTTACATACATGCCACCTTGCCAATGCATAGTACATATCACTTTTGTAAAAGTTAAAATGTTGGTTTTTTGGATGTGATATGAAAGATTTGGGTGGTTTAAATGTAAAAATTAAAGTTTGGTGTTAGATATGTAAATACATAGGAATTGGGTGGCAATTCCCCAAAATCATTTTATTGACATTCATCTCTTGTCTATTAGGTTTTCACCTGTGGTGATAATTCGTCCTTTTGCTGTGGTCATGGAGAAGTGCGACGGGCCATTTTCAGGCCTACTCTCATTGAAGCTCTAAGGGGGATACCATGCAAACAGGTTTGATATGGACATTTTATTTTTAAAATATGAACTCAATGTGCTAATTCCTAATACTTGAAAACTCAATATATTAATTGTTTGATTTGTCATTTTATGATGATATATATAATTATGTAATTTGAACTTTGAATGCTCTTCTTCTTTTTTTTTTCTTAAAGACAATATCATCTAGGTTTTTTTTTTTTTTCCTGATGATATCATCAAGATTGATATTGTGTTCAGCCGGATGGTTTGAAATCAAAGATTTCAATGCAGGCTTAAGTCAAACTGAAAGTGATTTATTTGGAGTCAATATTAGAGCCAATTCAAATTATTATATATATATATATATATATATATATATATATATATATATATAACATGTACATCTCTATGTACGTGTGTCATTTATCCATTCGTTTTGGAGTTACATATTATGTTTTTTGTCTTGAACACTTTTGTTTTGCTCCATAGAAAGCAATTGAAGCAACTTAAGGAAGGAAGTTTCTTAATTTCTCTGTTTTTGTTTAGTTGTATCCTTTAAATGAAAATTATTTTTATCAAAATAAAGTGGTGTAAAATGTCTTAAGGTTTTAGGTTTTTAATGTAAATATAAAATGCAATTTTGAAAGAAATGTAATATACATTCAATTTCGATTGGGCATCTTTAGACATTTTAAAATAGAGTACATATCTTTCGAATTCAAATATGGTTAGTAAACTATTATATGACGTCATAATTTCAATTGTGAAAGCTATTAACTATCATTTCATGTGTTATTACTTTTAATTTTGATTTCAAATTTAATTTTTTTGAGCTTTAAATTCATTTATACTTTATAGATACATACTAATTTATTTTATCTGATAGCTAACTATACATGACATATAATAATTAAATTTAATTTAAATATTTATGTATTCTAAACTAAAGTAGCTGACTCCAGAAGTTGACACTTGGTGCATCCTATGGCCACCAATAACTACATGACTTGGTTTCTGAATTTGAATTAAAATACATTTATTAACTAACTTTTACATGAAATAATTTTGGCTTTGATTATTGTTGAGATTTGTATCTAAAGTAGGGTTCTATTTGTAAATTGATAAAATTTAGGGATTTATTTGTAAATATTGCAACTTATATGGCTCTATATAAGCCTTTCTTCAATGAAATGAAGGTGGTTTTTTTAGCATTAATTTCTATTTGGTATCAAAGCCTTAATCCTAGCAGCTAGCTGACCACACCTTTGGTGCAACTTGATCTTTTTTCCTTTGCGTACTAGCTGCGATAGAGCTCGCTGGGAAGGCAGACGGGATCGCTTTGCTTAGTAGCCGTGATAGAGCTCTTTAGGAAGGTAAATGAAATAGCGACAGACAGGGCTGCTCGCCAGGCTGGTCGCTCGCGGCTGACTGCACCACCTATATCGCGACACCTCCTCAGTAGGATCTCCCAGAAGCTCTAATCGCGACTTTCTTGGAAGGTTCGAAGCTTCTCGCAGGTTTCTGTCACGAAGGGCTTCTACAAAGGTTTGCAGTGAGAGGAAGGAGAGGAGTAGGGCTATGTTTTTGGTGTTGTTTCTATGCAATAGTCCCATGGTGCTTTCTCAAAGAATTGTGGTTTGGGAGTCATGAAGGAAGCCTGTATTATGTGTGTTGTATATTTCTTCTTGTGATTGAGGATATTAGAACACGGAGATAGTATGGGAGGCAAATGATTGTAACTCTTGGGAAAAATAGATCCTGAAGTTTTGAAGGTCTTAGTATGGCTCATACATAGAGCATCTCGACGAGTGTCACTACCTCAGCAAGTGCTCCGACGTAGGTGAAACAGATCTCCGTCTTTTGGATCTGAAGCTTGATGGACCAACCACGTATCTAAGTTGGTTGCATTAAAATGTTTTAGTAGGGAAGAGTCTAGAAGGATATCTAATGGGTGTAGAGCCAAAGAGTGGCAGTGTTGAGGGGATAAGTGCTGAACTACACATGCATTGATTTACTCTTAGCTACTCAATTCGATGGTTCCATCTATTGCAACATCAGTCGATGACATTTGGAAGGCGAATGACATATAGGCAAAGCCGAAGTGGATCTATGTTGGAGCTGAGAACCACATAAGGGTGTTTTAGATTACTGTGAGCTAGAGACAATGGTTCAGGGTGATAGATCGGTTCAGGAGTACTCAATATATGTGGAGTGGTTGTGGCAAGATCTTGATCACTTCTCACCTATGTCGATCTGTGGTGATCCGGGGTGCAAGAAGGGAGAGATTTTTGCACTGACGAAGACTATGCAGTTTCTGGCTCATCTAAAATCGACCTTTGATCAGAGGAGATCGGTTCTCCTAGCTCAGACGATTGTTCCTACACTAGATGAAACCATTGTTGCGGGAGAGTCACATGAAGCTACACTCTGAGCCGAGTGGGTTTTCGGGTGCACGATCAACATTGGCTGCTGCGAGCCCAGATATGCTAGGCGTCATAGGGGAAGACTCGCAAGTGCTACAACTTTGGTGAAGTCTTTGGTGAAGTTGGTCATTTGAGCAGGGTCTGTCTAAATCCACCTAAGGAGAGAGACATGTGGATGTGGATAAGGTGGAGGTGGAGGTCGTGGTAGTGGAGTTTGAAAGGTGGAAGAGGGGGCTACGGGTAAATTTGATGGTACAAGAGGACGAGGGAGAGGTGTGATCTTTACTAGTGAGGATTATGGGTGTCTGGAGCTGTTGAAGAGGAAGCAAAAAGCAACAAGAGATGGAACTGAGGATGTTTCAAATTCATTGACATCAAGGGGTAACATTGTCACTTATGCTCACTTTAGCAAAGGTATTGGTAACACACTATTGTCGCTATTTCCACCACAAAATCATCAAAATGAATCATAGATTCTGATGTTTCTCATCGCGAGACAGGTCCTGCTGGAGTGCTATCTTTATATACTCTTCTAGCAGTATTAGAGAGTATACAGACTGTTGATGGTACAACGCAGTTTGTAGTTGGTGAGGTTACAGTGAGATGTACCAATCATATGAATTTGTTCAATCTCTATATACTCTTCTAGTAGTATCAGAGAGTATACAGACTGCTGATGGTACAATGCAGACTGTGATTGATGAGGGTACAGTGAGATGTACTAATCATATGATTTTGTTCAATAATTTGTATGTTCACGCTTTTCCAGTAAACCTTTGATGCATTAGTGTCATTATTCTTCAGTTAAAATGTATTATTTTTTTATATTCCTCAGGTGACATTCCGAGAGAAAAGGATGGATGGGATACTTAGGACTAGAACATGACATAGCGAACTTTGGTAATTGGACCGAGAGGGAATGAACTTAGCTGTGACATCCATGGTGGAAAGTGCTACAGTAGGAGAATCTGGGAGGAACATTGAGGATGTGTTACTGTTACATTACAGACGTATGAAACATTCTAGTTTTGGTTTATTGAGTCGGTTGTATCCACCTATGTATGAATAGGCAAATAAGGAGAAACTAGTATGTGATGCTTGTGAGTTTGGCAAGCTTACTAGGTGCTCTTATGTTAGTTCTGGGAATAGGAGCTCTGGTATGTTTGATTTGATACATTATGATGTATGGGGATCTTGTGTTACCTGGGTATATTTGATGAAACAGAAAAATAAGGTGGTTGCTTGCTTTAAAGATTTCTACAAGGCAATCCAAACTCAACATGTGCAGTTGTGAAGGCACTGCGATCTGATAAGAGGATATAATATATCAACAAAGTGCTTGGAGACTACTTGACAGCCCAAGGGATACAACACCAAACCACATGTCATATACATCAGCATAAAATAGAGTAGCAGAGAGGTAAAATCGACATTTTCTAGAGATAACCAAGAGCATGATGATGATAATGAATTTCCTACAACACTTATGGGGCTTACAGTGTTGATAGCCATTCAATTGATTAGCAAGATGTCATCAAGAGTGCTGGAGTGGAAGTTTTATTGTTTGTGTTGAAAGGAGACAACTGTGGGATCCTTCCATTGAAGATATTTTGATGTGTATGCTTTGTGAAAGTAATAGACCATTCGTAGGGAAGTTGGATCCCAGTGCTGTGAAATGTGTATTTATGGGTTATTCTACTACTTTGAAGGGTTATGTTTGTTGGAACCCAATTGAGAAGAAATTCTTTGTGAGTATCGATGTGTCATTCAGAGATTTTGAACCTTACTATACACTCTGGAGGTGAATTAAACTCTTAGTGACTCAACAAACACTAGAGATATGAGGCAAGAGGGAATGATTAGTAGTGATGATGGAGTGGTGCTAGTGAGAGCAATGTCATGTTTTGTGATGTGGGATGAATAAACTAAGAAGATGAAAACCGAGAAGATTGACCTAAGAGGTGGTGGAATTCATGCATAAGGTGAGTTAACGGTGTATACATAGAGGAAGTAGCAAACTAAGGGAATTGAGTCCGCAGTTCCAACAAGTCCTTTGTCCCGATCTTCCCCAACTCCCGAGACACATATACCATCAACCTTCGATTAAAACTCTCGGGAGACACATATACCATCAACCAGCGTTAAGGAAGACTTCCCGCAATAATGCGGGACTTCCTCCTGATTGTTTTGGGTGAAAACTTGCTATTGCGAATTTTGTTTTTTATTCTAACATTTAACATTTGCATTATGCATTTTTTGTATCGTTGGATTATGTTTTTTATACTCTACGGTTGGAAGGTTGCTAAAGAAGATCTGAAATGGAAAGTGGTGGTGCATGAAGAGTTTGGAGCTCTTGGTAAAAATCGAACATGAAAGATTGTACCGTTATCAACAAACAATTGAATGTAAGTGGATCTTCACGGTGAGACAAACTCTAGAAGGGAAAGTGGAGAGGTACAAAATACGACTAGTAGCAAAAGGGTGCAGCTAAACGTTTGACATTGGCTATGATGAAATTTTTGTACTAGTCGCAAAGATAAGCACATTGAGGACACTGATTTCTCTGACACTGAATGGTGGACATAGACTCTACCAGTTGGATGTAAAGAATATTTTTCTTCATGTTAAATGACTGGAGGAGGTATATATGAATATATCACCAGGATTTAATACACCCCTGACAGTGTACACACCGCTCAAGAAGTCACTGTAAGACCTGACGTAATCTCCTTGAGTCTGGTTCGGCAAGTTCAAAATAGCGATGGTTGGCATGGGATATCAGCATATCAATGCAAACCACACGGTGTTCTTTTGACAACATGAAGGTCGCATTACCATACTTGATGTGTATGTGGATGACATAATTATCACTGGTGATAATGAGGCAGAGATTGCTCAACTGAATGAGAATTTGGGGAAGCAATTCAATGCAAAGGATCTAGGACAAATCAGATACTTTCTTGGGATTGAAGTGGCCCATGAACGGGGCTGTGGTCCTATTCCAGAGAAAGTATGTGCTGAATCTTCTCACGGAGATGGGTATCAAACTCAATACAAAGATAGGTGAATCGGTTGATTTTGAGAGGTACCAAAGGCTGGTGGGTCGCCTGATTTATCTTTGCCACTCTTGACTGGTATTTCTTTTGCAGTAAGTGTGGTGAATCACTACATGCATGATCCAAGAAAAGGTCATATGGATGTAGTGTATCAAATTCAAAGGTATCTAAAGTGTGCACCAGAGAAATGGTTGATTATAGGACATGTAAATTTTGAAGACTTTTTTATTCTGTTTGGGCAAGTTGTGCTGATAACAAACAATTAACATCAAGATACTGCATGTTTGTCATTGAAAGCCTTGTTGGTTGAACTCAAAGTGGACAAGGGAACTCGAATGAAATTGTGGTGTGGCTACAAGTTGACTATCAACATTGTTAACAACCCGATGCAACATGATAGAACCAAATATGTGGAGATTGATAGGTTTTTCATATAACGTTGAATGACAGACTAGTGGAGCTAAGTTATGTAACCGCTAGAGAGCAAGTGGTGGACTGCCTCACCAAAGGACTTAGCTCATTAGATTTATCTAGATTATGTGACAAGGTGGGCTTGGTGAATACTTTTTGCCCATCTTGAGGGGGGAGTTTTGAGATTTGTATTTAATGTAGGGTCCTACTTGCATATAAATGAAGTTAGGGATTTATTTTGTAAATGTTGCAACTTATAAGGCTCGTCATCAATGAAATAAAGGTGATTTTTTTAGCAATAATTTTTATTATTATTACATCATATATATCATTAATTTTAAAGTTATTAGAAATACTGAAATAAAATATATTGAAACTCGGCACATCCTATGGCCGCCAATTATAAGTTGAATTGAAATATATTGAAACTTAAATTCATTAATGAATACTTGAGTTTTAATTATTTCATTTGACAACTAATCACAAATTTTATAAATCAAAGCTTTACTTCAATATTATTTGCACCTCATTGCCTGATTCGATAGCTTTCATTGGCTCAAGGGCCCAACGGCTCAATAGTCCAAGTTTTTCAAAGTCAGTTTTAAGAAACTGCATGGGGAAACACCAAGTGTAATAGGGACTTGATGTCTTTGAACAAAGTTAGCAGTTTTCTGCTCGTCATTTTTATACAGGATAGGGTCCAGGACCCATCGACATGGTTATTGTAGCATCAGTTTCAGATAGCGACTTTACTGCTATGAAGATCAACGGGTCAAGATGAACAATTAATACCAGCCCTTCACTCTTATCTTTAATTAAAGATTTCTTATTGCTTGCTATCCTATAGTTGCTTTCCAAAATCATGCTACTGCCATTATTACATGACTAATGCCTGCCATATTACATGACTAATTTCTTTGAACTATTGCCTAAATATATTAGCAATTGTCTCCTCATCATTTTTAAATAGGGCAAGGCCCATTGAGAATGGTTATTGTAGCATTGGTGCCATATAGCAACGTTATTACTATCAAAACTAATGGCTGAAAGTAATCAATTGATACTGGCCTTTTATAATTAATTGTAGATTTCAAGCCACTTCCTACCCTATAGTTGTCTTTCCATCTTCATGCTATTGTTATTATTACATGGCTAATGCCTTTGAGCTACTGTCCAAACACGCATAAAATATTACATATGTTGAACGTATCCGAGGAGGGTGATGTCGATGCACAGAGGTCTCCATTATTTATTTTATTTTATTATTATTTTTTTTTTTTTTTTTTTTTTTTTTTTTTTTTTTTTTTTTTTTTTTTTTTTTTTTGTGCTTCTTCACCATTCTCCGCACATATGGTCAACGTACATAATATTTTTACCTAAACATATTAGCAGTTGACTCGTTATCATTTATTTACGAGGCGAGGCTCAACATCCATTGAGAAGGGCTGTTATAGCATTGACGCCAGATGGCAATTTTATTACTAAGAAGAATAATGGCTCAAGGGAACAATTGACACCAGCCCGTCACACTTACCTTTAATTGTAGATTTTATGTCGCATCCTAGCCTATAGTTACCTTTCTAAGTTCATGCTATTGCCATTATTACATGAATAAATGTATTTCTTTTGGTTGCATGAAAATGAATGATTCTATGGCATTTTGTATTGCATAAAAATGGCACTTGCTTAAAAAATATGTAATAGAATATAGTACAACAAGCGGTTAGGTTCAAGTGTAGCTATTTCTATGGAATGTACTTGTCGATGCTACATAGTCACCAACTTTGTAATGGAGGCTTAATTGGTCCCAAGGCAATGACCTCACAAAAAAGCTGCACCCAATAAAAAGTTAAATGAATGATCATATTGATGACATGGCCATACTAATGGTTCAACAGGATTTGAATATTAAATTAGAACATAAATTATTCATAACATGCCTTAATTTTTTTATTCTCTCTTTTTACAGGTTGCCACTGGTCTTAGTTTCACTGTAATTCTTACCAAGGAAGGTGATGTATTCACTTGTGGAAGCAACACCCATGGACAGCTTGGTCTTGGAGACAATCTCGACCGTCCCATTCCTACAAAAGTTGAATCACTCGAGGGTGTTGGCCATGTTGTTCAGGTTGCTGCTGGTGCGAGTTACACCTTCGCCTTAACTAATGACGGGACTGTTTATTCGTTTGGTTCATGCTCGAATTTCTGCCTTGGTCACGGAGATCAGCACGATGAGCTTCTTCCCAGAGAGATTAAATGGTTTCAAACTAAAAATATTCATATAGTGCGAGTATCTGCTGGTGATGAACATGCTGTGGCACTAGATTCCAACGGATATGTAAGACTTGTTTCAGATATGAGATTTTTATATAATATTTGGGGGCACTTACATACTATTACCCAATTCTTATGTGTTTACGTATCCAACACCCAAAATTTAATTTTATATTTATACCACCCAAATCTTTTGTATCACATAAAAAATACCACCATTTAACTTTTAAAAAGTGAAAATTCACATCTCCATGCATGTATGTAAAATTTAAGTTGGGCTAGATATGTAAATATATGAGAATTGAGGGGCATGTATGTAAATCTTCCTTTTTTTTTTCGTTTTTTGGCCATGGAACAATTCACTGTTTTCTTTCTTATTTTTGTTTAATGCTAAAAATTGCTGCTTTTGCAGGTTTATACATGGGGTAGAGGATATTGTGGAGCTCTTGGACATGGAGATGAAAATGATAAAACTAGTCCTGAACTGTTGAACAGCCTAAAAAACCATCTTGCTGTCCAGGTAATCCATTTTGAAGGCGCCTATTTATTTACTTACAAATTCTGTACAATTGTGTATTTACCACCTTAAGATATTGTACATAACCGAGTTATTTTTGCATATAGGAGTATAGAATTAGACAAAATTTGAAGTTTCTTTATCGATCTTTATGGGTTATCCACCCTTTTGTTTTCCAAAGACTATTTTTGAGCTTTTATGGTCATTGAAATTCCATTAGTATAAAGTCGAGAAAAGTGTCAACATGATTCTTTACTCTTTGTAAGTGGTCATTTTAGCTCCGGAGCCTACAAAAAATTCAGTTTAGTCTCCATACTCTTTTAATATAGGTTAAAAGTCATTAAAAAAAAGAAAAAAAAAAAGAAAAATAGGTTAAAAGTCATTAAAAATGTTTGGGGACTAATTTGCGTTTCAATAAATTATGAGACTAAAATAATCCGATGTGAATAGTTAGAGAACCATTTTGGCACTTCAATCTTATAAAGATTGTGAAACAGTTGAATTCTTTAATGATTTCTTCCTCAATTTGCGTTGCTCTTATAAATTTTCATTTTGAGAGGGGCCGGCCTTTTCTCAAATAGGTACCGCATGTACAATTAGAACCATAAGACCTAAGAATTTTATGAAACAAATTAGTGTTTATGTTCATATATTGGCTTTCAAAAACAGGTTTGTGCGAGGAAGAGAAAGACCTTTGTTCTAACAGACGAAGGCTCTGTTTTAGCCTTTGGATGGATGGGATTTGGCAGCCTCGGCTTCTCCGACCGCGGATGTTCAGACAAAGTCTTGCAGCCTCGAATCCTCGATAATCTCAAGTCTCATTATGTCTCCCAAATCAGCACCGGACTTTATCACACCGTTGCCGTAACAAATAAAGGTTTGGTTTTTGGATTCGGAGATAACGAGAGAGCTCAACTCGGTCTTGAATTGCTAAGGGGATGCCTAAATCCAACCGAAATTATGTTGCAGACAACCATGGAAGATATGTCAATAGCAGCACAGAGTGGATGATGATTAACTTTAACTCTCATGAGGTGAGCGGGCCTCAGTTGTGTTAGAATAATGAATTTGTTTGTCGCAGTAAAGGTTGTAAAAGTAAAATATCATTTGTTCATAATTTGCCTTTTATCAGGTTTTTTTCTTGAGGGAAGAGGTTGTATGTTGATTGAAGGGCTCTGAGAATCTGTTTTATTGAAGATGATTGTAATGAATGTGGTTTGCAGATTTGTTCAATTTGAGCTTGTGATTATGTTTTTTTATGTAAATGACTTGGTGTGCTTGAGTCTAATTTGTCAAATTTTGTGCTACATTTATGTAGTCGTCTGCGTTGGGTTTAGGGTTTAGAGTTTAGCCAATGTTGTTGAAATTGGACTTTACATTGAAACGAAAGAAAATGCTTTCAAGTTTTCGAAGTTCAATCAAGCTTGAATCAAAGCTTGGATAAGATGATATAATAAAAATTAAAATTATTTTAATTTATTTTAAATGAAGTAATAATACTACAACAATACTATATTTACTGATTGTGATAAATTGCAAACCTAATTTATGAGAGATAAATGAAACATGTGGCCCCATTCATATGAAAAAAAAATTTATGACATTTTCAATATTATAAAATATCCACAACATCCTTAATACTCTGCCCCGAAAGATCTTGAGAGGGAAACTCCATATTCCCTCTTCTTAGAGTTACTAGTGCCAAACATAGCTTTCTCTATAATTATGAGACTCGAGCTCAAAGCATGCCCTAATCATTAAGTTCTAATCTAACTTAGTTGTGGCTCAATTGCTTAAAAAAATAATGAAATTACTATAAAATTAACCTACGATTAAATTTGGGCATCTTATTTTAATTTTAATGAAAAGAATGTCAATGAGGAAGGACGGAAATCTGACAGCCAAATTAGGAGTTTTCTATATCTTTATTCTGATTTATTTCCCTTTTAGCTGAATATTTAGATTAGGAATATGTACTATTAAGTTACCTAAAATATATTATATACTTTATTTTGTACCTAAAATAGATTGTAATATTGTTATTTATTGGAATGAAAGCAAAGGGAAAAGGCAATCGAGCCTATTCAAAATTCAGCATATTTCTCAAAACTTTGACAAAAAAAAAAAATTAAGCTTCACAACCTAATAATACTCAAATAAATTTATAATTAGCAAGCAAAATTCCACCCTTAATTTTCAAATTTCTTTAAATTAACAATGATTTGATTATAATACAGATA
>NEWO01000040.1:594307-606403 GCA_003013225.1 Phalaenopsis aphrodite | reverse complement strand
CCCTTAATTTTTTTGGAGTTATAAATTTCCATTATATTTATATTCGTCTTAATATGTTTAGTTTCTATAATTGTTGAATAATTCAAATTAGTATCTATGATAATGTTTAATATGATTATAAAACCTAACACCATCCCGAGCGGGCCATTTAGCTGGACTGTTTCCAAGGCCCAATACAATATACAGTTTATAAATTATTTAACGAAATGAAAGATTTCATACGCTCAAAATATCTTTTTCTTTTTAATTATAGAAATTTTCATAAATTTGATTTTGATAGAAGATATAGTTTTTACATTCAATCGAATCTAAAATATTGTCTGACATTTACATAACGTACAACTGCGTAGTAAGTTCAATGCCATTTACATTCATATCTATGAATGAATGATTTAGATATACATAAATTGACTTACAAAATATGATAAAATAATTTTCATACAATAACAACAAGCCTTTAACCCAGTAAGTGTGGTCGGCTACATGAATCCTTTTTCTCCATTGAGTCCTATTCAGTTTCATATTTTCATTTAATTATAATTAATTATAATCATTTTTTATACAATATGCCCATGTCTTCTTAGGTCTACCTTTGCTTTAACATAAATCGAATCTAAAATATATGCTCTCCTAATCAAATCATCAGATGGTCAATGTTTAATCTGACCAAACAATCTAAGACGACTCTCTTTAATATTGTCTGACACTGGAGCTACACCAACCTGATCAAGAATATATTCATTTCACATTATGCCTCTACGTGTCAAGCCACTCATCCACCTAAGCATTATCATCTCAGCAACATTTAATTTTGTTTTATGCTTCTCTTTTGAAGACCGACATTATACATAATAAAGCATTGCAGGCCTGACGACCATCTTATAAAATTGTCCTCTCAGTCAGAGCAATGTTTTTTTATCACACAATTGACCTGATGCATTCTCCACTTCAACCAACCAACTCGAACTCTACAAATAACATCACCATCTATATCACCGTCATTTTACACAATAGACCTGAGATATCTAAAATGTTCACACATTTTAATCATTTGATCACCCATAATTACAACTCTGTCACTAGAGTAACTACTACTAAAATTACATTCCACATATTTAGTTTTAGTTCTACAAACGAAGGCCCTTAGGCTTCAATGCAAACCTCCATAATTCAAGTTTTTTTCTAAACTCTTTCTGTAATCTTATCCACAAGAATGATATCATCAGCGAAAAGCATACACCAAAATACATCCTCCTGTAAATGTCCAGTGAGAGCATCCATAACTAAAGCAAAAAACTATAAGCTTAATATCGATCCCTAATGTAATCCAAATGAAATAGGAAAATACTTGATAAAGCCTTCTTCTGTTCGAACACAAGTAACAACTCTAGTATAAAAATTTTTAATAACTTGAATATAAGCTATGACAGCATATTTCTTCTCTAAAACTCTCCAAAAGACTTCACTTGGAACCTTATCATAAGCTTTTTCTAAATCAACAAAAATCATATGTAGATCCTCCTTATTCTCTGCATTTTCATATTTATATAAAATATATTTTTTTTCTTATTTTAATTTATGAATAAAGCAACTCTACATTATCTTTTAAAAAAAAATTGCAGAAGTGACCACATTATTAAAAATATATATATAACTATTCTTTATGTAAATGTAATAAGGAATAGACAAATTTGGAAGGAAAAAGACAAAACTAATAAAGAAAATTAAGATAGAGGATAGAAAAAATTTTTATTTTTTAATTATTCTCATTAAATTCTCCATATTTATCTCTTCATTTGTATTAATTTATATGTATTTTATTAACATAAAATATAGATTGATGGGTAAGATATTATATGGCTTGTCCTTTTCTACTTTGAGGTGAGAGGTCGTATTGAGATGGTACGCTACGGAATTGTAGTCTTCCTCAGCATTTGTTTTTAATGGAAGGAGGAGTTGCTCTTCATATTACGTGTTAAATTGGTAGATTTGCAAAAATTTAATAAGACTTGATTACTTAATTTGGCCTTCTCAATGTATCAAGCTAGGAAGAGTTAGTCTAGAGTATTTTGTATCCCTTGTTCATATTTATGTAAATAAGTTTTAGAGTTAATGAATTTATTTAGTTATGTTCGTTGAATCTTTTTGACACGGAAAATCTCGTATAATTCGTGATTTCATACAGTCTGAGAGAGATCTTGAAGGGGTGATAGTGAGAGAGCATTTTTAAGAGTCTAGATCTGAGAGAGGTATCCTTTTTTTCTTTTCTTATGTATCTGTGTGCACGGGTCTATAGAATAAAACATAATGCTAGATTATAGACTATGTGATATATAACCTTAGCAGACTTATTATTGACAAGACCATTGGTGTGGATTGTCATGTTGTTAATAAATTACGATAAGTGTACTGACAAGCTAGGGTTCTTTTTCTTCTGCCTCAAACAATTGTTCGTTGAGCTCGGTAGTGTGGCCAGATAGTTATAAATGAGCTTGGTGGGAATGTCTATCCAGCTCGTGTGAGATCGGAATAGGAACCCGGAAAGTGTAGGCGAGTTTGACTGAAAGAACTCGCTTGAAGATTATGGTTGGATAGACTTGTTCCCAGAAACTTGTAGAAGCAATGATGTATTTTGAAGGTACATGTAGAATCCTTATAGAATGCAGGGAGCTATGTAGCTTTTCACCTCTAAATATACAACTAACGAGTACGATTAATAGGGTCGGCATCATACTATTGAATGCACAAAAGACGAGTACTATTAATAGAGTACGTTTAATTTTTTTCAATCATATAACAATATTAAACTTTCGTATTATATATATATATATATATATATATATATATATATATATATATATATATATATATATATATATTAAATTGAACCTAATTTATAGAATTGCTAGAAGCTTCTATGAATAATTAAAGTGGCAGATTGGAATCGGGAGTAAAAAGTAAGGCTGATTTCTTTTCTTTTTGCAGTTTTGTCCAACTTAATTTCAATTATTATTATTATGGCCCACAGTGTAAATATTCGTCTTTATTTCTGGCTGTTTTGTCCAACTTGATTTTAATTATTACTGTTACAGATGACAGTGTAAATAAGAAAGCTCATGACCTTGTTGGGAAAAATATTACATCAAGATTTCTAACGTAGAGTTATGTACGAAATTCAATAAAATGATGTCATGTGAAAGTGACAGAAAAATAAAAAAAATCGTTTTAGCGCAGAGAAATATTCCCCTCAGGTCATTCCCTATTATTCGGGTGTTATTGTGGTGGTATTCATGTGTTATTGTGTTTTGGGAATATTTTCAGTGTTATAATAACACACTAACACATCAACACCGACATAATAACACCTGAACAACACAAAATAACACAGGAGGAATATTCTCCTGTTTTACCTGGCCGGATCACAACAAAGTGTGCACGTTTCCTTGAAGTCACATGTCTGCATATCAGTGAACTTTGAATGTAGCTCAGAGTCCTGATCTAATATTTTTCCCAAGACTTAGTCGTTGGATGTAACACCCAAATCGTTCTTCGGGGTCAAATTTGCAATATTCTTTTTTTAAGCAGCCATTAGACTTATGTGAATCTCACATAATTATATAAATTTTGTGTAATATTTTTCTGATGCAATATTGCTTATTGTTCCCACCCATAGTCAATGTTAGAACTATGGTTTGTTTCATAAGTTTTAAATGATAAATGTAATGCAATTTAAAAATTATGAAACAACCTGTCACAGCTTAGCTTCTGCAAGCAAGTCAACACGGATGAGAATTGAACGCGGACTGCAGTTACATTTACATATCCAACATCTAAATTTTATTTTTTTACAAAATTGCTCTTATATTTATGCATGAAAAGATGTATTTCATATTTTTAAAATTAAAATTATGGTAAATTTGATGTGATATGAAAGATTTGGGTGGTATAAATGTAAAACCAAAATGTAGGTGATAGATGTGTAAATTCAAATGAATGTAGTGGCGTGTTGTGTCAAGCTCCCTATTTTTAAATTCCAAAGATCTAATTTACTTCAAGTGGTTGTTGGGATAGATTTATTTATTTTTAAAATGAATTGAAATGATTGACAAATGACAACTTTTTTTCTTGGATTGTCCAAATCAAACCTTTAAATTCATAAATGTAATGTTGTATTTAGGGTTGTAAATGAATCAATGCACTTGACGAACAATTCAAATTCAACTCGATTAATGCTTGATCATGTTCGTTAAGATTAATAAATAAAGAAGTTTGAAAATTTTAAAAAAATTCAGAACTAAAATGAATCGAATTTGAACGTCGTCCAACTTGCTTGTTAATGTTCATGAGAATTTCTCATTTAAATGCTCTAAACATATAATATACTATTTAAATAGAATATGATTATTTAGAAGTTATTTAATAATATATTATAATTTAATATTAATCTACATATAAATTAAAAGAAAATTTTAATTTCAATTAATTAGTTTGTTAGTGCTTATTTATGTTACCGTAATGTAGAAAAAATTACTTTAAGTTATATAGTGTTTTATTTACTCTGTATTAACTAGTTAGATGCTAATTTGAAATCTAATTAATTGTTTATTCATTTATATAAGATCATTTGTTAATAACTTCATATAAAACATTAACTATATATTTAAATTTTAAATTTTTTTTAGTAGTATTATATGAAAAATCATGCATAAATTAAATGTTTAATTTTACACGAAAAGTCAAGTATGAACATTAAAAATTTTAAATAAGTCCAGTATTAACATAATTTTGAAGCGTTTCAAGCTCAGACTAAACACGAACAACATGGCTCGGCTAAGCCAAATCCAAACCATGACATATTGACTGGACCCGGCTAGATTACAACCCTAACTATAATTTGTGGCACGAGAAACTTCAGCTCTTCTTTGGAGGTTATGAGCTGGTTGAGGTTACCCTAAGAGAGGCTAATATTAGAGTTGAACTTAAGAGGAGGTTGCAAAAATTCACCCCAAATTTTGATTTAAAACAATTAAAGATAATGAATTTAATTTAGATAAATAAATTATAAATAATTATTCATATATTGTATTCACCTAGAAATAAATTTAATAATTATAGAATTTATTTGAACAAAATTTGAAGCTCGTAGGTAGATGTGGAAGTTGTGGGCGGACATGGTCTAACGGTCAAATACATGGTTGTCTAGTGGGAAAAAATGTTATTGGACAGCATGTGATTCACATGTTCTGAGAAAATCAATGCTGAAGTATACAATTTGTATGATATTTTATTCTTTATTTAATCAATTTATATTGACTGACATTTTGAAAATTGTGGCCAGCAAGATGAAGAGAAAAAGAGAGAAAAAGACAAGTCTTGATATCTGTTGAGAGATTATTTCATAAGAGCACTAGATCTCCACCGTCGATCACCGCAATCAAAATTTTTTTAAAAAAAAAATTAAAAGTAGGGTCCACTGAAATACATCTTTGCGGTGATCGACATTGGAGATTACAGAGATGCATGCGATGTCCATATGGAATAATTTTTCCTTTCTTTCAACATTTTGTTTAGGGATAAATACACATATACCGCCACATCCAAAATATTATTAATTACAAAATTTAACACGCAACATTTTTTAACCAACAAATCAATATATTTACTAGTGCCACACTTAAATCATTGAGAATATGATAAAAATAAAAAATATTAATTGAGATTTTATCATGAATTTTTATATTTGAACAAGAATTAAAAAAAAATTATTGAAAGAGAGCGTCAGATTTGTAAAGAACAATATTTCCTGTGCTATGAATGTGTAAATGGCCATTTTTTTAATTTTTTCTTTTGTTATTCACTCATGATTAAGACTTAAAAAAAACTCAATATTTTTGAATAGTTTGTGTTTGACTCATCACATAGCTCATGTTTGAAACATTTGCTAAGCGAGTCAAATATGAATAAATTTTTTCAACTCAAATTATAAATAAGTCGAATTTGAACAATCATTTATTTGATATGTCAGACCCATATAGAGAGAGACATACAGACACAAAGACACACACACATATACATCCCTATCCATGAGTTTATCAAATATTTTTTGGGTAAATTTTTCATGAAATTTATTATAAATATTTTATGAGTAGCGACCAAAATCAATGAGATATGCACGAAGAATTGTAAAGAATATAAAAATTTATGTTCATAAATAAAATATAATGTTGTAATAAAGATTCCTGGGTCAATACTTAAAAAAGAGAAATTTATCTTTTCAAGATCATAAATCTAAGCCACATGCCTTGAGAAAAGATACAATGTTACACAAATCCAACATATTTTGATCATTTTCAGTTAAAAGCCAATTATAAGAAATTCATTGTAAGACTTATCCTATTTCTCACCAGACCTACTCTCCCAACCCCATTTTAGAATTATCTATAAATAATAAAAGCAGAAGTCCAAAAATATGATAAAACCCTGATTTCTTTTATTCCTTTATAATGAACACAACATTTCTACTTCACAAAATACGAAAGAGTCTTTTTTTGTTTTAGGAGAAGAATTAAAACACAAAATGCTTACCAAAGAAATCAAGACCTTCCTCCCACCTTACTGTCAGAGAACATTGAACTGCTCATCCAACTGATCTCTAAGAACCTGGAGAATGTCACGAAGCACAACAATGCCGATGAGGCCGTAGTCCTCCTCCTCAACCACCCACACATAGCCCACTCTGTGCGCCAAAGCCTGCATCATGACCGCTACCAACGAGCTCCCCGGATGGCAAACAATGGCCTCCTCCGACCTCCTCCCCATCCTCGAAGAATAGCTTCCTAACCTCCTCAATCTCCTCAAGCCCATCCTTATCTCCCCTTCCTCGTCTGAAGAAGATGATGTCGAAGATGAGAAAACCGGCCGTGAAACCACCTCCATTAGCTCAACCATACCATGCATCCCCTTTTTCTTCAGTAGAGATTTCAAAGCCCGAACTGCGGCTTCTGGTGGGGAGGCGCACCAGTCAATGTATGCCATGAAATCGCCGGCGGAGAGAACGGAAAGCGCGGCGGCGACAGATTCGTCGCAGCCAGTGAGGGTGGAAGGGGAGATCTCGCCGATGAGCTTGCGGTCGTCAGTGACGACGGCGACGGAAGTTTGTTCCGCGAGGGCGCGGTGGATGAGGGGGAGGGCGGAGAGGGCTGGATCGTGGTGGTGAACGGCAAGGATGTCGGTGGAGCGGACAAGGCCGAGCTGTGTTACGGAGCAGGCGGCGATGGGGGAGATAATGGATATCGAGTTGAAGAAAAAGCGGGCGAAATCTTCCGGTGTCAGCCAGCAGAAGATGCCGGAGTGGTGGGGCTGGAGCTTCTTGCGGGAACGGATGGGTACTAATAGTACATGCGCGCCCTCCAGGATCAGTTCCAGACCATCAAGGATCCTGAAAACATAGATACGATACGATATCAAATTTCCATCGCTTAAATGGGTTTTTGGTCAAAATTGTGTTACTCTTACAGCTTAATTTAACAAAAAAAAAAAAGAATAACGCAAATTCCATTAAAGAGGATCAAAAAGGATGAAGATCTGAACTGATTCAGTAACCAAAAAAACTATTGATAGTCACCCGAAACCAAATCGGTGACGAGCGGACGGCTGATTCAACAAAGAAATCCGATCAAACCACGGCAAATCGAAGAACAAAGAAATACCTCGAATGTGACTGGACGCAGCGCACGAGGGCGGCTGACTCCTTTGAGAGGAGAACCGAAACAGGATTCTCGAGTGCGGCCGCCGGCGACGAGATGTTCTCCCTAGCACAGAGATAGCAGAGGATATCAACCATACATAGTTTTCCAGCGCAAGTTTTCACCTCCGGCGTCGATCTTTCGGCAGTCCACACACTGACGTAGGTCTCTCCGGACTGGCGGAGGGCGAAGAGGGCTTCGCCGACGGTGGCGGAGATCGGCAGCGATTTCAGCGCCGGCTTGCCGATGCACAGATCGGATAGCTCATGAGACAGTAGGCTCACTGCCATACACTCGCGAATAAACCCTAGGGTTTTGGGAAGGGGGGCAGTTTGAGGGAGAAGAAGAAGAGAAGGAGGTGGAGGGTTTGATGTAAAGGACTGTGCGGTTTGTTTATATATTTATAGATGTAGGAATCGGAGGAAGACTTAACGGAGCACGTTGCGGAGGGGTAAACAAAAATAAACCGACTTTGGAACTGCCGGTGCCGGAGCTTCAATTTAAACCGAAAATATTATATTATTTACAAAAATAAAATTACAATTTAACCCCAAAATATTATATTTTTTAGAAAAATAAAATAACCTGTTTATTATTATTATTATTATTATTATTATTATTATTATTATTATTATTATTATTATTATTATTATTATTATTATTATTATTATTNTTATTATTATTATTATTATTATTATTATTATTATTATTATTATTATTATTATTATTATTATTATTATTATTATTATTATTATTGACTGTAATTGAGTTTTAAATTGGGGGGTTGGAAGCTAATCGTGTTTGCTAGATATTAGGTAGGATTGTTGATACGTTTTTGATATTTTAATTTTCTTATATTATTATTTTTTTATTTTTGATATTATTTTGAATATTTAATAAATCAAGCTTGAATTTTGGCATCTAAAATCACAAGGTTTAGTTCAGCAAATTTAAAAGTTATTTAAGAAGTCATTAGAAGTTGATTTAATCAATTTTGAAGTTTTCATGATGCATTACAAGAAGATGAGATTACTAAAGAACTAAAATGCATCCATCACATTTGGAGCCTCAATATATATAAAATTAAACATTAATTAATTTTAATGTAGTTTTTTGAATTAAAATTTTTAAAAAATAAATTAGGATCATCAAAACAGATTTTTTTAACAAACTATCAGTGAAATTGAACGCGTCACACCACCGTAACACTGATATTGTCATATATCAAATAAGACCAAATCAAGCAATTGTTATCATAGATATTAATTTTGAAACATTTATTAAATGATAAAATGATTTGTTAATCAGGTGTAATTATTATTAAATTGAGCACATAGTTAAGGGAAATCCAATGAGTTTAAAATCACCCGATTTCGAGATCAGTAATATACTTAATTGTTGAATGAATAGTCTATGATCAATAAAAATAACACATCACATGATGGAATTTTTACAACTTTTACCTAACAAGACTACAAAAGAGTCATAAAAGTTATAAATTAACTCTCATTCTTCACATGAATGTGATATGGACTTAAGATTCAAATGAACATGAAGATTTACAGAATTAGCAAGGCTCTTCCTAATGTTTAATGTTAGCAACCACCATCAATAATGTTGTCGTTTGATTGTTGGCATATGAACATCATCATATGAGTTTCATCGCTTAATCATTGTTATTCAATACTATCTCATTGCCGACATTATTTGACTCTTCTCTTGAATTAGATAAAATAGAATTATATTATTGATTTACAACGACAGTTCAACAATAATAGTTGTAAAGTGTCAGGAAAGTTGCAGTTGATTGTTATGATAGTAGTTGACCATATATGTAGTAAATAGTACCATGAGAAGCGTCGGTTGGCTATAAAGGTTGTAGTAGAGAGTTGTAGGAGCTGTGAGCCACGTAGATCATAGTAGTGAGATGTGATAATGTATGTAGACTATAAATGTCGGAGTTGAGAGTTGCATGAGTTGTGAGCCATGTAGGTCACATAGGTCGTGAGTTGTAACAAATTTTGCAGGATACATATGTTGGAATTGAGAGTTGCATTAACTGCAAGTCATGTAGGTCATAGTTGGACACGTATGTCATGGTGAGTGTACAAACTTACGTAGGCTACAGAGGTCGGAGTAGCAAGTAATAGGTCATATAGACCATAGTGAGGAGTTTTAATAATGTTTGTAGGCCTTAGAGGCCAGAGTTGGGCGCTACATGAGCAGTGATTAGCAACCAAAGTCTAAGCTACATGAGCGATGATAATGTTCATATATCACAGAGCCATAGTTAGAAATCACATGAGTTGTAATACCGTTCAAAGAAGACAAAGATTGAAGTTGGAAGCTGCACAAGTTGTGATAACTTTCTTAGCTTGTAGAGGTTGGAGTTGTGATAAAGCTTGTAGGGCATAAAGGCTAGAATTGAAAGCTACACGAGTTGTAATAAAATCTGCAAGTTGCACTTGTCCAAGTTGGGAGCTACATGAGTTATGATAAAGTTCGTAGGCTGCTGAGGTTAGAGTTGGGAGTTGCATAAGTTGTGATAATATTCATAAACCACAAAAGCCAGAGTTGGGAGTTGCACGAGTTGTGATAATGCTCGTAGGTCGTAGAGGTCACAATTGGAGTTGCATAAGTTGTGATAGCATTCATAGTCTTCATAAGCCTGAGTTAGGAGCTACATGAGCTTTGGACCACATAGGATATAGTTGGTCATGTAGGCTATAATGGTGATTTTTGTGGAAAGAGCTTCAGAAGTTCATATAAATTCATTAAATGTTGAGTATGGTAGTGTAAATAATTATTATGACGCGTGTTGTTACACCATCTTCGAGATGTGTAGTAGGACCATATTTGAGATTCGTTGCTTCGTAGGATTCTTTGTTACTCTGTTAGGTTGTTTGTTACTTCTCACGGTACCTTGTTACTCCTCAACGAATGCCCTGACTTTGTAAGGGACTTCGTTGTAATGAGCAGGGGAGCATCTAGTGAGAAGTGGTTTACAGTGGTCGGCTGATGCCAAAAAGGGAAGCATTCACCGGACCTTTGATGAAGAGCATTGAACCTCAACTCGTCCAAGCTCTGATATTTCTCTGATTCACGGTCTAGGTCCTTCTTTCATGAAAAAGGTACAGCTCTATCTATAGAGTCTCGGAGAGACTTTTTTGTTAATAGAGAAGGAATTTGGACCACTCCATCGAACATGCCAGAGAGGATCTCTTAATAAAATGATATTTTTTGGATATTTGAGTACCGTAACGATATCAAAATTGAGTGATTTTGGGACTGTTAGATACTTTTTGAGATGCTTGATTTGATTATAAGCTTGTCAGATATATATATTTATTTAACATTTTAGTTGTAAGCTTCCAAAATTGGTTTGACGGCTTGATCTTGGCTTGTTTTGACTCAGATTAAACCACTGTTGGCGATACAGATGGGGATGTTATATGGGGTTGTAACATTGGGGGATTAAGTCGTTAAAAGGAGTTAACTTCTTAGATATCTTGAGTCTATTGTTTAAATTGATGGTGATGTATATGGGGATGTTATTAGTAGAATTCATGTTAAATGGTTGAAGTGAGGAATACATGGAGCCTATCATGTGATAGAAAAATGGCACTTGGACTATAAAATGGTGGTGATTTGGAATGTTTTATGGTGCATAATGTTAGCCTGTAAAAGTGAAGCATAAAATTAAGTATAGTGTTGTTGAGAGTTGAGATAAGAATGCTCGGGTGGATGAGTGGTGTTGCACTTAGAGACAAAATACGAAATGAATTTATCTGTGAAAGAGTTGAAGTAGCTCTAGTGCCAGACAAGATTAGAGTGCCACCTTAGATGATTTAGTTACTTTAAACGTGGATTATCTGATAATCTAGTTAGGAGAGTAGATGCTTTAGATTTGACTTGTGTTAAGAAATGTAGAAGTAGACCTAAAAATACTTGGGCATGTTGTATTAAAAATGATATACATTTATTAAAATTAAATGAAAATATGATTTTTAATAGGACAAAATGGAGAGAAAGAATTCATGCAGCCGACCCCATTTAGCTGAATAAATGCTTCCTATTTTTGTCTAAGTTGACGCAAGATGCTAAATTAATTGGATGGTGTAAAAAGGGTAACTCAAAAATCAAAGAAGACAAGATCTTCTAGAAGAATTGATGTTATGTTAATAAGTAATTATGCTGTTTAATCTTTATGACGTAATTTGATTTGTTTTTAGGCTGAAGTTTTTAGTAAATCAATTTGCATTATCTTAAATTACTTAAAAATTTGTTTAAAATTTATCATTTTATAAAATTAGCTGAATAATTAAACGAGAATCATATGTCAAATTTATAT
>NEWO01000040.1:558701-589455 GCA_003013225.1 Phalaenopsis aphrodite | reverse complement strand
TTTTGTTATGGGAGATGTAAATTCACAAAAATTGGGTGGTATGTATGTAAATATTTCAAATTTAAATATGGAGGAAAATAAGCTGACAGGTCATGAAAGGAGCAGGTTATGGGCCCGCGTGAGTACGATCCAATGAGGAGAAAAGGCCCGTACGCTCTTTCGGATAGAAAAAGTAATATCTGCATGGCCCATAAAACAATGTGACAACGTGCTCACGTGGCCCAAATACGGGCTTCACAGCTGTCAATACCGTACATCTCGCCCACCGATATGTGTCTCCGCTTGGCGACAATTTTTCACCAATTATTCCACCGATCTCCAACCACTTATCAATAATTCATCCAAAGATAAGAACTGCTACTTCTCTTGATTTTATCAAAATTTTATAATGTGTAATGAAGGTCTGTTTGGTGCAGGTTATAAATGTGGGTGGTTTTTTGAAAACGCCGTCGTACATTTTGGTTCACACGTCTCGTCAGTTTATTCGAAATTGTGTTTGGGTTTTTACACTCAACGCAAGCTGCGGGTCGACCCTCGCGGCGGGCCCGCAAACCGCGTTTCAGGATAAACAGCTTATCTTGAAACACACGAGCTGCCCCAAAGAGACCCTGACCGGTCATTTTAGAAAGAGCAAAAGATTATAATATGAAAATGCAAATTTTTGTTTAGGTAGGGAGGCATTTATGTAAGAATTGAAGCTTAGGTATAAAAAATGTAAATAGTTGAGGGGTATATGTGTAAATGATTCAAAAATAAATTAATAATTGATGTAATGCATGATATCACATTAATAATTGATCTTTATGCCTAATTAAACAATTTCCACTAACAAAACATGTTTAGAGGAAATTATATTCTTCCTTATAAATAAAGGAAACATCAATAAATAAGTTACCTAAATTTCTATAAGAAGTTCAACATTTATGTGTATACGATGGTGGCTGCCATACTCAAATCAAGATAATTGTAACTCAACTTTCGGAGGAGAAAACGACGACTATGACTTCGAGCCGTCTTTGAGAGAACCAATAATGACATAACATTTATAGGAATATATCTATGACAAATTTATATAAGTGTTTGTTTTTATGCATGTCATTTATGCCATGATAGGACTGAAAATCAACATAAAATCTCTCAAGGGATTCAATAAAGAAAAGCTTTGAATATTTATATGTTTGAAAGAAGCATTCTAATGTTTAATGAATATTTATTATTTTTGAATCTTTTTAGAATGTTGCGTCTCGTATTATTTGTGAGTTCAGACGAGCAGGAAGAAATATGGTAAGGGGGGTGAAAGAAGAGAATGAATATGTGAAACAGAGCTGAGCTATATGTTCATATAATGATCATTCTTCGAACATAATGGAGAAGATGATCTAATAAGCAAGAAAGAAGCAGATAAAGGGCAAGAGAGATCTCGAGAGAGTCACGAACCCAGATCTCCATACAAGATCTTGAAAGTTGATCCCTCATTTGGACCTCCCTCCCCTCTATCTATACATGTTGAGAAAAAATAAAATAAAACACTAGTCCTAATGTCAAAAATTTGTCAATGATATCTCGACAAAAAGTTCATGATATAAATGTCATACGATACATAAATGAGGATGTGACATATGTCAATTCTAGATGTAGGCCTAAACTTTTTCATTTTGTCAATTTCAAAGATCATCGGCGAGGCGAGCTCGAATGATGAATCTTAAATGAATCTGTCAGGTCAATCTGCCCGTTTAGCTCGACAGGTCGATTTACTTATTCAATTCACCGGGTAATCCGACAGGCCAGCTCGAAAGCATGAACAACACAACTAACATTTCGAAAAACGAGGTCAAATAAACGTTTTAGATTATAACTTCTGAGTAGATCTACTTTATATATAATTTAAATTGAGAAGTCAAAAAAATACAACTGATGGGCTTCATTAAAACAATAATGGCTTTATAAAATCGGTCCGAATGGACCAACTCCCATACGCAATACTGAGAGCGACACCTTTTGTCCCAATCAAAGTATAAAGTGCCAATCAAAGAAGAAATATCTGATTTTTCCTCTTAGAAAGAAGAAAGCTGTGAAATTTATTGATTCCTTTTCAAAAATACAATGCCGTAGCGTCCTTTGGCTGTACCCTCAAATAAAGTAGAGATTTTTATGCTGCACCGAACGCTGCCAACCACATCATCTTCAGCCACATTAAATAAATTATCATTGCATCTTATAATATGTAAAATTATACCAAAAATAACAATATCTTCAATGGCTTCTCCAAAATCAGATTTTTATTCCTCCTAATTTGAAATTCATTATGAAACAATTTTGGGAGCATTTACAATTATATCACACGAATCTTATGTATTGACATATCTGCTCCTATATTTTCATAAATACTTTAAAAAAATTTTAAGTTTTTAATAATATTTTTATAAGTGAAATAAACATTTTTATGCACGTGTTTAGGTTACTATTAATGAAGGGTTATAATTATTGATGAGTGCTAGAAAATTCGCGGCGGTAGAGTAATGGATTATCGTGTTAGCGTTGCGCGAGGATTCAGCACACACTCAGATAAATCAAGTTGTAATAACATCAAGAGTTTTTACGTGGAAAACCCGTAAAGGGAAAAAAACCACGGGGTTTGACCAAGTTGTAAAAGTCCACTATAAGTTGAGGATTACAGATGTCACTTTGTCCTACAGGCGGGAAAGGGTTACTAGTTTTCCAAAATACAACGTCAACTGACGACGTCTAGTCAGCGGTGGTTGACGCAGATCGGAGGTGATCAATAGTCGTTGACGACAATCGATTACGGTCGGCGATGGTCGACGGAAGTCAGCGGTGGTTGTCGACGGTCAGTAGTGGTCGACAGCGATCGACGATGACAATGATGATTTTGGACTTGAGCTCCTTCTCAAAGCCTCAAGTTCTCTCTTAAGTCTCTTCCCTTTCATGTGAGAGGTGAGACTCTATTTATAATGCTTTGAGTGCAATTAATGAAGAAATATGATCCATTTTGATCGGACGGCCCGAAAATCTTCCCTTGATCATATGACGTTTGATGGACATTTGAGTGCCTTAACAATGTCGGAATTGAGCAATCTTGGGCTCGTTGGATTCGTCTTTTTGAGACACTCGATTCGACTATAAACTCGCTAAATTCGACATCCGTTTGACATTTAAAATGCCTCCAGATATCCTGTCGTAGTGGTTTAATGACTTGATCCAAGTCTGATTTGACTCGGATTGGACTAACTTTTATATCATTAGATCCTTCTTATCAAGCCGATCAGTTTGACTATAAGTTTGCTGAAATCGGAGTTCTAGATGACACTTAATCGAAGTTTGAATGTTTCTTGTTCAAAAAATCGCACCGAGATTCGTGCTGGTTGATAAAAATGTGTTTGTGACATATCAATTATAAATATGGCAGTTTAAACATATATATGTAATTACATAAAAATTGCGGGGTATGTGTATTATTTTCCTTAATTTTTAGTAATATATGTCATAAATGAGGATTAATATTTTGGAAAGCTACTTCGAAATTTAAGTTTGTAAAAGTTGGAAGGCAATAAAAACAATGGACATGAAAAGAAATGGGCCCGGCCTCTTTCTAGGGCGGCCCAACTGAATTCAATCAAAAGTAGGCTTGACAGATATGGAAATTGCATGTGGGCCAAACCGAGCTTATAGGCTTGTTTATCTGAATTTTATTAAAACCTAAAGTAACCATTACAGCGTACAAATTATATACATCTATAAAATTGCAAAGTAAATATTATCAGTCTGCCACTAACTGAATAACCGAATAGAAGAAGCTTAGTTAGGGACATTATTAGCCCCCCGCGAACTAATAATATTTGGTAGTGATATTGTTAGTTTGTCACGAAGAGTGCAGGATCGATAAGAGAAAAGTAGCTTAGTGAGGATATTAGCTAGTTGTTATTATGAAGAATGATATTCAAGTGTAATTGCACGAGATTGGATGTGGTTTCCAATAAAATGGTAGTCGATCTCAATATGCTTCGTGAGAGCATGAAAAATAGGATTTTGAGCAAGTGTCATGGCTGATTGATTATCACAAAAAGTGGTAGTAGGAATGGAGATAGTAATTTGAAAGTCCTGGAGAAATTTGCAGAGCCATATATAACATCTGCGACAGAGGAAGATATAGCTCTATACTCAGCTTCGGTGGAGGATGGAGCAGCCGTTGGTTGCTTCTTAATATTTCAGGAGAAGATGTTGGGACCGATGAAAGTACAATAGTCGGTGATGGTGCGTCATTCAGTGACATCACTAGCCCAGCTTGCATCAACATATGTATGAAGAGTAAGATAGCTAGCTTGAAAGGGAAGTCCAAAAACAACAGTGCCATGAATATAGTGGACAAGCCGCTTAAGTTGTTAATAATGTGAGAGAGGGTATTAACAATCACCATAATATCAAGTTCTGTAAATGTAAAATACTGAAGGGATCTAACAATTTGTCGAACAGAGCCGGGTTGGTGGAGGGGATCGAAAGATCATGAGCCGACTTCGAGGGAAGAGCTTGCAGAGTAGAAATTGATTTGATAGTTGACGTACTAGCGCGCTGAAGGAGATCTTGTACATAAACTCTTCGACTAGGATGATAACAATATGGAGTATGAGTATTGATCCCAAGAAAGGTAGATATCGAATCCAGATATTTCATTGAGAAATGTTGATGTAATTCATGTTGAAGTTTTTGTATAAGAGCAATGTCATTCCTGCTTGGTAGAATATCATCAAAATATAGTAGGAGGTAGAGTATATAGGTCATGGTCTTGTAAATATAGAGAGACGGGTCGACATTGCTGAGAGTAAACCCAAAGAAATGATGAGTAGTGAATGCAACATTCCACTGCTTAGGAGCCTACTTAAGGCCATAGATTGGTTTTTTAAGAAGACATACATGATGGATGAGTAGAATCCTTATAGCCCGTCGGTTGATGCATATAAATCGTGTCTTAAAGGTGGTCATGAAGGAAAGCACCAGAGACATCCATTTGAAAGACCTTCCATTTATGATGAAGGGAAAGGATAAAAAGGAGCCAGATATGGGGTATCTTGACGTCTGGACAAGCTTTTTTCTTTTGAAGAAGAATAATAACTTCTACTATACAAGAAAATATTATGTTTGAACACCGTATGTCTGGACGATGGCCTGTGCGTACAGTGCAATTTGATCCACACTGTCCTCTAGACATCTAGAAGACATAAGTAAACTTTTCTCTAATTACAAAAAAAAAAAAAAAAAAATTCTTTTGAAGAAGAATAATAACTTCTACTATACAAGAAAATATTATGTTTGAACACCGTATGTCTGGACGATGGCCTGTGCGTACAGTGCAATTTGATCCACACTGTCCTCTAGACATCTAGAAGACATAAGTAAACTTTTCTCTAATTACAAAAAAATATATATATATTATGTTCAAGCATTGTTATAGCATATCAATTGCTCTTTGTTGAACAAGCACAAATTGGTATCATAATATTTTAAGAAAATATTAAATTTATCTTAAGATAAATTCAATCTATATATACTCATTTAAAAACAATCTTATGTTTATTTTGAAAAATCAATAAATTTGATATAAATATGATTTATAAATTTGATCATAACATCTTATATATTATTATTTTATATATTTTTCTTACATCTGCAAAAATTTTATTACATTTAAATAGTGTTTTGACTTTTATTTTTTACATAATAATAATAATAATAATAATAATAATAATAATAATAATAATAATAATAATAATAATAATAATAATAGGAGAGTACAAATTAGTCAGACTAATGGCAAACGACAGCCTTTCCCGGCAGCGCAAGCAGATTTGCCCACAGAATGGCGTATGCTCCAGCCAATAGGATTAATTACAGCTCTGCTGCAAGTAATCTCAAAATAATTACAAAATATTAATAAAAAA
This sequence comes from Phalaenopsis aphrodite, assembly GCA_003013225.1. Taxonomy (NCBI): domain Eukaryota; kingdom Viridiplantae; phylum Streptophyta; class Magnoliopsida; order Asparagales; family Orchidaceae; genus Phalaenopsis; species Phalaenopsis aphrodite. The sequence continues at coordinate 583,501 of NEWO01000040.1, read as the reverse complement.
TATATCTTTTTTATATGTGCTAAAATATGATGTAGCCCCCACTTGATGGAGAAATTATTGCGTACGGACACGGCATGCATCTCTGTATGCTGCGTCGGATCCTGACCGTAGATCACGGTGATCTACGGTCAGGATTATTTCAATTTTTTTAATAAAAAAAATAGGTGAGCCCCACCGAAATACAACCTGACCGTAAATCAGGTGATTTATGGTCCGGATCAGACACCGCACGCAGTGTCGGATCCGCATGGAATAATTTTTCCACTTGATGACCTTTATAGAAGAAATAAAAGTGATAGAAAAGGGCATATTATATATATATAGCATCCCAAATATTGGTATTTATAAATATGGCACTTTTTCATCCATTTTTTTATAACCTCGCTAAAATATCAAAATTCAAGATAAAAACCCAACCAATATTTTCCTCTTTTTTTTGTGAAAGTTTCAATATTTTTATAGTGACACACGTAAATTTATTGATTCAATAGTTCAAAAATATCACATTAGTGCTAAATTTTCTAAATAATAACGTTTCAGGTGTATATGTAACTAGAAATAAGTACGAATATTAAAGTGAGTCGTTTATTTTGATATAAACTTAAAAGCTTGCTGAACTCTATTTTTGAAGGCATCCATAGTCTATACTTTAATGAAAATAACACAATGAATGTTAGTTGAAAGGTATTAAAATTAAGTATTTAGAAGAATAATTCACAATTTACAATATCATTAAAGGTAGCAAATCATCTCCGATCTTACGTGCTTATAGTCAAAATGATCATTAATATAAGACAATGAGTATTTAGAAGCATAATTCACAATTTTGCAAGATCATTTAAGGTACCAAATCATCTCTGATCTTATGTGTTTATAGTCAAAATGATCATTAACATTAGACAAATTCTATGATACTAAAATTACTTATTTATGATATCATTAAAGCATTGAAATGCTTGGGAAATAATGAATAATTATGTAGATAAACACCGATCATTTAATTGAAAACTTTTTATTCAAGGCAAATAAAGGCAGAATTCTCCTCCCTAAAACAAATAAAAAAATAAATAAATCAATCCCCTTTTTCAAATGTAGACACTATCTTCATTAATAATATCTATGTTCATCATTTTTATTCATCATCTTTATCAACATCAATGTCTGTTGTGGCTAACAATGGCGATGGCTATTATTGCTATTAAGTTAATACTCACTTTATGGTGGTCGACTCCCCTGCTACATTAAGGAAAAAAAAAGAAAAAAAAAAACTACACTAATCACTACTAGTCTTATGGCTAATCCACACCTCAAGGATCCACCTACTTCTATAATGAAAGTCATATCCATTGTTTTCTATTATTACCTTCTCCAACAATTGGGAAGGCATCTCTTAACTCACATTAGTGAAATAATTTCAAATAAGTCGAGCATCATGATTTTTTTTCATCCCAAATTTTATACATGAAATCCTCATACTCCACCAAAGTTGCTCGTTGTTTTTCTTATTTATGTATGTGTGTGCGATTTTATAAAATATTTAAATTATAATTTCTCTCTCCCTTGAAGGGAAGTTGTTATAGCTTATACTATAACAACATATTCTCCTCACACTATCCCTTGAAGGCTTTCTCAAAAGAGGATGCTATCTCGACAATCAACTCTTGAGAAAAACAATATTATCTTGAATGAAAAAATGGCATATATAGGTAGCTTAACTAAAGCACTCTAAGAATTTGCTTACCTCCTATATTCTTATCTTTTATTTTATTTAGCTCTGCTTAGTACTCTCTTCTTGCCTTATAGAATATCCAACAAGCATTGCACGCTTCACTCTGTTTCACAAACCATTAATACACACACTCTCTATTATCACATCAACTTAACTAATTGTTTCATCATCTCGATCTACATTTAAGCTTGTTTAACCAACTTTGATAAACTAGAGCCAAGCCATGTTATTGCTCGCAATTGATGGTGGTGGTGCTAGTCCATGGTGCAATAGTTATCATTAACAACTAACTCTTCCATTAATACATGAATTACATCATATTGAAAACACTTTATCAAATTAGTTTCATAGAGTAATTTGATCAAAATTTGTCCGACAAATTATCAAAAGGTACTCCAAATTTATGTTGAAACCATACTATTTACATATTTTATAAGAAACATTCTTTTAATATCAATTTGTGAAATAAAGCATTAGAGAAGTCATGATAACTTCTTCTTATATATATATATATATATATATCACTCTATCCTCTAGAAAGCAAAAAAATCTTGAGAAAAGTCGAGCAAGTTATTGATGGATTAAGTTCTTGCATTTATGAATGCTATTATTTTCATGAATGCATCTAGAAATCGAAGAAATTAATCTCAAATTCTGAAGAAAGACATTGGGAGAGGTATGAAGTGTTTGCAAATGGAGGTTGTAGGGGAAATTAGAGAGTTGAATTATTAAGAATCTTATCGGGTACACGCAGCCATGGTATCAGGCACATGGAGAATCAACGTGTCTCTCTTATCCAAAACTAAAACAACTTAGAGATAAATATCCATACCTCAACAGAAACCTTCCTCCTTCACTTTCTTCCACTTTTTTCTTCTAGATCTAACTCTTCACTACAGAACCTGAGATAAAGGAGCTCAAAATGCTTGCGATTTTCCACAAAACCATCGCCCACCCACCTGTAGAGCTCAACAGCCCCTCCTCCCATGGCGGCATCAAGAAATCAGCGAAGGAACCGCAGGAAATCCTTCGCGACTTTAATTTTTCCCACCCCAACTCCTTTTTCTCCACCAGCTTCAGCGGCGGGACCTTCCTCGCCTCCACCGGGGCTGATCCCGGTCGGCCACCCTTCAATCAAAGGTAAATCGACGTATTTTCAGGGATCGATCTAATTGGTTATGGTTATCGGAGAGTGGTGTTGAGGAAGGTGGAGACCCGGTCTTTTTTTTTTAATAACAAGTGGTTCTGAGGGGATCTATTTCATGAATTTGGTTGCAGGTTGTTCTGCAGCTTAGATGACGTATACTGCATTTTCGTTGGGAGATTGAACAATCTGAGCTCCCTGATAAGACAATACGGCCTCAGCGGGAAATCCTCCGATGAGGCCGTTCTCGCAATCGAAGCCTACCGGACTCTCCGTGACCGCGGGCCTTACCCGGCCGATCAAGTCGTGAAAGATCTCATCGGTTCCTTCGCCTTCGTTATCTTCGATAACAGAGCTGGATCCGTCTTTGCAGCTCTGGTATTAACTCCCCTTCTTTCTTTTTTCTCTCTTTTACTCTTAAATCAGGATGAGATAATGGATTCTTTATGGTTCTGCAGAGCGAGGATGGGGAAATACCTCTGTATTGGGGCATAGCGGCGGAAGGATCAGTGGTCATCTCCGACGATGTGGAGGCTGTTAAGAGCGGCTGCGGAAAGTCCTTCGCTCCATTTCCTCCAGGTTAGGCGGTATCGGTTTGTGCTGCTTCGCGGTAGGGTAACTGTTTCTTGAAATGCTTGTCTGTGAATGTTTCAGGGTGTATGTTTCATAGCAAGGGCGGGTTGAAGAGCTTCGAGCGGCCGATGAACAAGATGAAGGCGATGCCTAGGGTTGACAGCGAAGGGGCGATGTGCGGTGCTTTTTTCAAGGTTGATTCCTGCGCTAAAATCAGTTCCATGCCTAGGGTTGGAAGTGCAGCTAATTGGAGTTTTGGGGAAGAGAAGCTTTGATGATCTCCTCTGTTCTGTTCTATTGTTATGTTATCTTGATGTAAATTACTCTTATTGTTACTTTCAACAAATCAGAATATATTTCTGAAATGTAATTCTTTGCTGATCAAATTTCTCCCTTCTTTTTTCAAGATTTGTTTTGGGATTAAATTAACCATCTTTATTTATTAGTAGTGTTATGTTAATTTCATTTTTAGTGTTGGATATGTAAATAAATAAGAATAATATCAGATGTAAATTTTATTAATTCTACCATTAATACATTCCAACAAACCGAAAAAAAAAAATGAAATTAGGTCTCATCAAAGCTGTGATCGACGGTAAAGATAAGACAACACATGAATCTCTGCATGAATAATTTTTACTATCAAATGCCACTAAAAACTATCCAAACTCCAAAGCTACTCAATAACTCCTAGGCAATACCTCAAGCGTTACTAGCTAGTACACTTTTTCAAATAGACTTCGTCAAAATTACAAAAAATAATTCAAACAGGTAGCTAATCTATTATTAATAATGCAGTTAATATAGTAGGTCTTCTACATTTTTAAAGAGAGCAAGTGTATTAATTTACACATCAAACACCTAAAATTTTACATTTACATGACAATAAATGCTACTTTTGATTTGGTGTTAAAAATATTAAGTGGTAGGTAAATATTAAAGTATAGGTGTTAGATATTTAAAGATACATAAGAATTGTGTGATAAGGATGTAAATCACCACCAAAAGAGAATTTTATAATGTTAGAGTAATAAGAATCCTCCTACCTTACCTACCTACCTACCAATAGCAGATACCACAATGATAAAATTATAATCATCTTAAAAATAAATGAATCAACATAAAATTCTTAAATCACAAAATCAAACACTAATAAAGGATCATACAATAATCTCTACAAAGATCTACTCTAAACTAAGAAATGAAGGCATCTTGCCTATTCAATATCCTTCTAGATTCTAGGTCAAGAGAAAAAATTAATATATATATATATATATATATATATATATATATATATATATATATATATATATATATATATATATATATATAACATTTTACAACATTACAGAAGGCTATGCCTATCCTCTAGAAGAATCTGTCCGTATAAAATTTAAGTGAAAATGAAGATAGAAGTTACAAAATTAAACTACACGGACCCATGTCCCACCACACATAGGGCAACCGTAAGCCCAGCGACTAATCCACCATGCTTCACGTTCGTTATCCGGAGGGGGAGAGCCAGGCTGAGAAAATGCGCACGTCTGCCGCAAACATCTGACGCACTGCATTTCACAAAACAACAAATGCTTTGCTAAACAAAATGAAATAACTAAAACATTTCCAAGATTAACTCGAGCAATTTGTTATTCAGTCTCATTCCTAACATTTTAGTTACATCCCATAGCTTATAATTACATTACTTAACAATGATAAAATAAAAGGGCATTTATATGCATACCACCCAATTCCGATGTATTTACATATCTAACATCTAAATTTTATTATTATTATTTTTTTTTTTATTTACAACACTCAAATATTTCGTATCACATAAAAGTACCACCATTTTATTTTTAAAAAAACTAAAATAAATATTTTCATGCATAAAAAAAGATGTAAGATATATAAATAATACAGGTATTGAGTGATATGCAAGTAAATCATCCCTAAATTTAAGGTGTTATAGGCAGCTCTAGTGAAAGTGAATAAATAGACATTAGATGAGGAGGCGAACCTTGTACCAAACACCCTCAAGTCCTGTCTTCCATGTAGCAGTAACGACATCCCTACGAGATCCCATTATACCAAGACAAGCTCCTAATCCAACCGAAGTTTTCAGACCAAAAGCTGCATCTCGCTCCGACATTCTCCGTTTCCTCGGCCAGAGGCACTGGCTTCCAGAAAAGTCATCGTTGTTCTCGACTAATTTAGTTGCACAAGGATCTGAACCAGCGAGCTTCGACTTGGCAGCGTAATCCAAAGGACCAGCATCTCCAGGATCTGACCATGGTCCGCCAAACATGTTGCGTCTATGCCACTCTTCTGCTGGAGGGTGTAGCTCCAACTCACGAAGTAAAAGACCCGCAGCATCAGCACCTCTAGGACGAGGCATATTCTGCACATAGAAAACATATTAAAATCAGAGACCAAATAGCCGATTTTATTTACAATTCTAACATTTAAATTTTGAATTTTATATTTGTAAAATTCAAATCTTTCATATCACATCAAAAGCACCACTACCATTAACTTCTAAAAAGTGAAAAACACCCTTCCCTGCATGGGTAGGGAGGAACAATAAAAAATAAAATATGAAGTGTTTAGATATGTAAATAAATAGAAATTTTGTGATATGTATGCTAATCTTCCTTTTAAAAAATAAATATTAATACCGAAAATCTAACAAAATGTCCATGAGGGTGTTGTATAATGAAAGATCAATGTGTAGGACAAGATGGTGACAAAAGGGCCTCTGGAATGCCAAAATTTATGAAAGATTGGGACACAACAGAATCACCAGAGTATTAAATTAACACTAAATTGCAAAAGGACGCAAAAAACATGCAAAAATAATTTAGCACAAACCTGCATGTGGGGTCCTAGAGATGCTTCGACCACCTCAGGTAGCACAGTATAATTCCCATCAATGTAATGCAACCGTATATTTATATTGCCCGACCCAACTTGCGACGTGGGCAACGGGTGCTGCAGTGGAGCTGTTCTTCTGCAAAGATCTACCAGTATGAGGAAAAGTACCTTCACCTGCATTAAAAGAAACTTTTTTTGTCATAGTTTTGTTTAACATATACAAATAAAAGAAGAACTCCTTAGATTGCTCAAACATTTAATGGAATTTTAATCACCTTTTCGAGAACACACACTGCCATAGCTAGTAATAGTCAAAACTCCTCGAGGAGAAAATCATCACGACATTGACACCAAACCATTGTTTTAAAAGGCTCTCGAGGCTTACGCCTCCAAGCGTGCCTAAAACTAAGGTGCAAAAAAAAACTAGAGGCATGCAGCTTTTTTGTCGAATGCGCACGCCTCAAGGCTTCATGCCTCGAGACGTTTGAGGCAACAACTTGATTAAGTTATGCAAAACAAATAAATTATATTATTTAATTAATATATATTACATTATATTATATCATATTATATTTAATATATTTGATAAAATGTCTAAAAAAAGTTAAAGAAATAATTTGAGTATGATTACGTGATTGTAATATTAATATTTTTTTATTTTAAATAATATAGGATATTAGATTGTTGTGAGATATGTATTTCCTGTCATAGAAATGAAACGCAAAGAACTTAAGCAAACATAGATCTTTTACGTGGTTCGATCCAACTGGATTTACGTCCACGAAAGGGAATCAATCAAATAGTTCACTAAGGCAAAAGAAATGTTGAATATATAGCTTATACATAGAGATGAGTCCTCATCTTCATTCTATGGCCTCCTTCTCAAGCGACACATTAATACAAGACATCAAAATGCTCTCCTCCTCTCTAGCTCTCTAGTTATTCTCTCCTCCTTTGTGGTAGTTTAAGATCTCTTCCCTTGCTCTCCTAAGCCTCACACCCTCTCTATTTATAGAAGAAAGAGAGTGGTAGGTGGGAGGTAAGTAAGCGGTAGGTGAGTGGTAGGTGGGAGGTAAGTAAGCGGTAGGTGAGTGGTAGGTGGGAGGTAAGTGAGCGGTACCACATTACAAAAGTGTCATTTTACTTGACAGCGTTTACGTGGTTCGATCCAACTGGATCTACGTCCACGGGAGGGAATCAATCAAATAGTTCACTAAGATAAAAGAAATGAAAAATACATAGCTTATACATAGAGATGAGCCCTCATCTTCCTTCTATGACCTTCCTCTCAAGCAACACATTGATACAAGACCTCAAGATGATCTCCTCCTCTCTAGCTCTCTAGCTATTCTCTCCTCCTTTGTGGTAGCTTAAGATCTATTCTCTTGCTCTCCTAAGCCTCACACCCTCTATTTATAGAAGCAAGAGAGTGTTAGGTGAGAGGTAGGTGAGCGGTAGGTGAACGGTAGGTGAGATGTGGTAGGTGAGCGATACCACATTACAAAAGTTTCCTTTTACCTTAGTTTAATAATTGGGGGTTAAAATAACAATTCTCCACATTGACCCTCAATTGAGAAGCTTCGAAGTAAAGACTCCCTCCACCTGGCCCTTGAGGGGCCCTCAGCCCTTGCTTGAGTTTGCTAAGTCCAAACAGTACATGGACTTAGCAACCACTGTTCTGCCGATAAGAGAGTACAACCCATTTTTCCTGACTCCTTGTATGAAAACATGAGGGTCTTTGTTTACTCTGATGCAGCTATGTTCTGCCTTGAACGAGCATCCGCTTGACTCCAGCGTACCTAAAGAGTAATAGCTCAAGAAAAGAAAAACAATGGTGTATGATTAAAATTTCATATTTTGATTGTAATAATGCACTCTAAGCATAGTATTGGTGAGCCATCCAATGGAATTACTTATGTCGCTCAAGGGCACTTGGATGCTCAATTCGAGGAGTTTCACCGTTTACTAACTCCCATCATAAAAAAAAAAAATCAAGGCTACCGTCAAGTACCAACCTACTACAGTGCAAAGAGTTCATAATTGAATGCATTCCCAATCCATCTCATTCGAGTAGAACCATGCCCGATTCTTTGTTCTCCCTAAAATTTCTAAGCTACTCAATCAAAGATGAATAAGCGAACAACTAAATTGACAGGCCACTTGAGCACATTTGAGAAAGCTCGGTCACTATACATCTCAAAAGCTAATAAGAGCTGGATATTTTCCAACAAATCAAAGACTTTCATGAAGGTCAACCAATAATTTGCCCTTCGCGAGTAGATACTCATTCTAGGAGTTCTCTTATTCATTCCTGGCATAATTCTGTGTCAAAAAACCATCGAGGATCTCTTGGTCTCTAGTTTGTATTATATAGAAGAGTTTAAAAAACTATATGAATGTTTAAGAAAGCCTCTCACAAGTTCATGGATGATGATAACTACCTCACCGAGAGTGCCATCATCATAGGACAGGCTAGAAAATTTCAAGAACTCAGGGGAAGGAGTTTTCCAAACAAAAGATCAACTCCAAAAAAGCTACTAAGCGTAGCAGATCATTTTGCATAGGAATTTAAATCCCCACAAATTTCTCTAAAAATAACAGAATAATCATAACAGTAGCAGCAACAAAATTTTTAATGGTCAATAAAACAAAGAGAGAGAGAGAGAGAGAGAGAGGCAAAATCAACAACAAAAGCCAAGCCAGCAAACATGTTGATCCTACTGCCCAATCATCGCAGAGGCAATCCAAAAGTAGTATATCTTATAGAAAGCACCGGAGAGACAACAGAGACTTGAGACAGATCCATGTTCAAACTCTAACACAATAACCACAGTCATGACACTAAAATCGCAGAGTTTTCAAAATTATGCTCTAGAACTAATAAATGAGCCTCCTAAAGGAATATCTTATCGATTGTTGTGTAACTTGCAGTATGTAGCGAACTCAGAAGCATTGATAAGGACACAGGGACCAGGACACCATTCAACACAGACATAGAACACATCCATTTTTTTAAAATATAGAATACACACACACCTTTGACACATACTATGATATATATAATACCATGCAAGAGAATAGATGTGCATCAAACTTTAGCTTTTACGCAAATACAAGTTTGTGCCGTAATTTACTGTAGATAAATCAAAACAACCACGAGGAAAAATATGAACGGCATATTGAAGGAACTACAATTCTAATTCAAATTTTTGATACTTTCGTAAATTGAACAACAATATTAGAAATTAGCCTCAATAGCATATTGTTCAGCAATCTACTAAGAAGACGACGACTTATTACCTCTTCTGATGTATATCCCTGTCCAGCATTTCCAGAGCCTAGCCGTATAGGCTTGCCTTGGTTACCTTCTTCGAGACCTTTGGCTCCAGCAACCAATTGTCCCGTGCGAGCCTGCCCATCTTCTATTTTGGAAACAACACTGATAGCAAGTTTAGTGGTAGTGTGCCTTCGCCGAAAGATAAGGCAAAAAAGAAGCAACTGACATAGTCGGTGAAGAAAATGACAATCCCCAATAAGCCTAACAGCAGGTGTTCCAGGAAATGTTCCGGTATTTATACTAATTGGCATAAAGGAAGAAGGGCCACTGATTGGGTTTGGTGTGGTTGTTGATGATCCTCCATCAGCAGTGTTGCTTATCTTAGCAATGGCACCTTGCACCCATGCTTGCATCTGAGAGTTTCCACTTGTGGTAGTATTTCCACTCTGACTACCTATACTATACGAGAGCAGCTCCGTCAGAGAATTAGTATTAGAAGAAAGCAAACAAGAGAGAAGGAAAAGATTAGTAAATGTCGAAACATATGCACTATTGGAAAATGTATAAACACAAAGGGATGGACAAAAGCTATTTTGAGACATTTACAAACAAATATTTTGTACAAACAAAACACATACACACACACATACATATTGCATATAACTGAGGTCCACAAGGGCCCACCCACAGTCTAGGAAACTGTGGATCTGTTGTTATATTTGAGAAGGAGAAATTATTTTTCTTTAATTATCCAATATTGTATTTTTTATTAATTTCCTTTTCATCATGAAGAATTGAATTTACCATAAATTGTATGAGGGTTAGTTCATGATGTATATATTTGATATTTGCTTAATTAAAAATTTAGAATTTTCCTCTAAGAAAATTCATCCAAAATTCCGAATGATATCAGAGCAATTAAACACACCCTGGCTCTTCTTTCAATTCTAGAGCCACTCCAACAGACGAAATCTTCCCCGCAACCGTTGAAATTCCTTCCACCAGACTACAAGCCTCTGTTTTTGTTGTAGGCCTCTCCTTTCCTCATGCTCTCCTTACCGCTACAGTGCCCAAAGACCTGGATAGCTCTTTTCCTTGATCGCTGGATCACCTGACCTTCTATGGCGGAAATCCTAGAGACCTTCTTTGCAAACACTATTCCTTTGCAAGTCCTTCCCTGGAAGCACGATTCCTTCGAGGTTCCTTCTTTGCAGGCCTCACTCAGTTGAAAGGCGCGGCAGAAGAGACCTTCCTAGTAGGTGTGAGTCTTTCCCTGCACTCACTTTCTGGTAGACTTTCTCTCTTTAGAGAGAAAATATCATACATTTGCCAACATCTCATTTGCGTAATTGTTGTGCAGAAATCATGTGTCGTCAACAGATAATTTCTCTCTGGTGGAAATCCCTTGTGAAAATACTGTGTCAGTGACATAATTTCTCTAGGGTGAAAAATCCTATGTTGATAAGAGAGTGGAAATCCAGTGTCAACCGACACAGTTTATCCCGCCTTATCATAACAAGCAAAATACAACATGAAAGCATTTCTTCCTCTTCAAAAATTACTTCTGAACATAAACTTGGGATGTTTAATTCCGTAACATCTGAAATCTCTTCCTGCATCGCTAATCACAAACTACAGGACAATAATTTTCTCCAATAACTTATATATGTGTTCATGTACAGGTTATTGGAGAATATTTAATTAATTTATAAATTAATTAAATATATAATTAAATATCCTATATAGATTTGGACAAATTTTAAATACAATGTTTTGCGTAAAGTAGTGTCGTTGTCCACTGTAACTTTCCAAAGTCAACTGTCGCCAACAACTACAATAGCAGTGTCTGCATCCAAATCCAACAAACTTTTAAACATATTGAAAGTGAACAAGAGAGTGAATTCCAAATACATTGAAATTTTACACTGCATTTATTTTTATTTCGAGTAAATGCTTAAATTTTTTAAATCTTCTGTAAAAAAATTGTAATACACTCCATTTGTTGGCAATCAAACAATCTCTAATGTCTCCATACATTTGTTGTAAGGAAAAGATAATCATCTCATCAAAGAAAATCCTGCAACAGAAATTAATGATTTTAAACATCGAACACAAACGATTGAAGATCACATAGTCATGTCATGGTTTGCCAACTCGATGGCCATGAAAATTGAAGAAAAAATTCCTCCTAAACAAAACGACAAGAGAAATATGGGACGTCGCAAGGAAAACCTATTCAAGTGTTGATAATGCCTTTGAATTGTTTGACATTGAAACTAGATTAAATGACACATGTCAGTGGAGTTGAATGTTACTCAACAGTTCAACACTCTCTTCAAATATTAGCTCTAACTATATATGTATAAACCATACAAATGGAGATGCCCACAAAACTCTGCCTTTTACAAAATAATTGTTGAATAAAAAAGAACCATGAAGTTTCTTCTAGGACTTAACAAGAAACTAGAAAAAGTCAGAGGAAAAATCATAAGACCAAACATCTTCCCTCAATTCATAAAGCATTTGTTGAAGTGTGAAAAGAAAAGAGCGGGAAGAAACAAATGATGACAGGCAGTCCCAATACAACAAATATTGACAACTCGGCTTTAGACACTCACAAATAATCACATAACAAAAAATTAAAGAGGAACAAGCTATAGTGTTAACATTGTAAGAAGCTTGGTCATCTAAAAGCTTGTAGATTAAAAGCCCAATAAAGTCAAAGGTGATGGGAAAAATCAAGAAAACAAGACATCAAAGAAAGACAAGCCTCATGTACATAGTCCTTTTAGCAAGGAACAATTTGAAACTCTCCAAAGACTTCTGGACAACATTCTGAGTCTTCTACCAGTCTTCTAACAGAGCATGGCAATCCTCCATCTACTGTCGCTTGTCTCAAAAGAAAGAATCACTCTGAAGTATTTGATCGCATGACAGGTGATATAACAGCTTTTCAGTCCTTCTACTATTGCAAACACCATGTTACAGTTAGAACTACAAATGGCTCCCTCCCGTCTGTGGAAGGAAGAGGAAGTGTGAAACTCACAAAGGATCTTATTCTTCAATATGTTCTTTATGATCCTAAACTTAACGACAATTTATTATCCATTAGTAAACTTGTGACATGAACTGTGTTATTAAATTCTGCCCTATTTATATGAATTTCAAATGATGGACTCAGAAAAGGTGATTAATAGTGATGACATGTATCATGGGACTTTATTTGCGCACTAGAACTCCCAATTCAAAAAGATCATACCACCATTCACAATCATTTGAGTCAAATCTTGTATTTGAGTTTGCTTCTCATGAAACTCAAGTTATGTTATGTCTTTTTCGTCTCGGATATCCTAATTTATAATATAATGAAAAATCATATCCATATTTGTTTATCAACAAAGAAAACCAAGTTTTTATTAGAGTGTAACATGTCAACATCCTAAACATACTTGTTAAGTGTATCCAAGCCTGAAATACAAACCATCATATCCCTTCTCCATGATTTTATAAAGATATCTAAGCTCACTTATTGATGATCACTCTGAAACCACTTTGACTTTTCTCAAGAAGAAAAAAATTGAAACTACCATCATATCTGAAACCTTCCACAACATGATCCTCACCGAATTTTAGAGCAAAATTTAGATTCTCAAAAATCGATAATGTAAAGACTACTGAAACTCCACTCTAAATCCTAATCTATACAAAAATAACATCATTTATATAAGTTCTTGTGTTGACACACTCCAACAAAATTATGTGGTTTAGTGAATAGATATCTTCTTGCAGTGGCCCATTCAATTCTATTCATTAATAATGTACCTAAACACTTTTGGGGGATGCAATTCTCACATCCACTTATCTCATAAATAGAATGCTCGGCAGAGTTCTAAACTTTAATAAACCTCTCAACACTCATAAAATCCTACCTCATATTCAATCTTTCAACTCTAACTTACCACCAAAATTTTTTGACTGCATCGCTTTTGTACATCTACATCAATCACATTAAACCAAACTTGACCTTAGGTCAATCAAATGCATCTTTGCGGACCATTCTTCAAACAAAAATGTATATAAATGCTACTCTCCAGAAATACAAATTTTATAACTCTAAGGATGTCACATTCTTCGAAAGCCAACCATATTATCACAAACCTAACATTTAGGAAGAGAGGCAGAGAGGAAATCAAATTTTGGGTACGATTCAAAAACTTCAAGCTCACTTCTCTCATATCCCTGATGAAATCACTCTTATCGCACTATCACAAATCAACCTAAAAATGAACCTACTATTCTCCCACAACTCCCACTAAGAACCAAGAACGTCCACACCAAAAAAAAGACCTAGTGAGTATGTAAAGGACAAATATGCAGAATCAAGAATGCAAATCACAGAATTCAACTCCACACAGCCCAAGTATTCATACAGAGGTTGGGTCATTACATCATGAGCACCAAGAGGAAAGAGAAACTAATGCACAAAACACCCAACAAACAAATTTGTGGCCTATGAAAAATTATACTCTTAGAAATCTAGGATTTAAAACTCGGATAATGTGCATATCCCAAATTAAATCCAAGAGATCTTATCTATTCTTGCTTGGAAAAAAACTGTGGAAGAGAAGATTTTTGCCCTTGAAAAGAATGATACCTGAATAAAAAATTATCACTCATAAGACTGAGGAATAAAATGTAGGGTACAAATGGATATTCATTATTAAATACAAACCAGATGGGGATATAGAGAAATTCAAGGCTAAAATTGAAACATAAGAGTTCACTCAGTCCTATGAGATCGACTACCAGGAGACTTGCACTAGTGGCAAAACTCAACACATTAAGAGTATTATTGTCTTTGGTTGTCAATGAAGACTGACATTTATATCAGCTAGACATTGTAAATGCATTTCTTAATGAGAATCATGAGGAAGAAGTGTATATAGAGAAACCTTCGGAATTAAAGAACGACACAAATAATCAACTAGGGCACAAACTAAAGAAATTATTGTATGAGTTGAACAAATATCCAAGTGCATGGTTTGAAAGATTCACCAAAACTATTCTTGTTAATGAGTACTATTATTGTCCAGCTGATACACTTTGTTTGGGAAATAAAATAAAAAATATATGACAGACATCCTTATTGTTTATCTAAATGACATTATTTTTACAAGAAATAACGTAACAAAACTTAAAGCAATCAAAAGAATAATGACTTCCGAGTTTGAGATAAAAAATCTTGGAACTTCCTAGAAATAGAAATAGTTAAATCAAATATATCATTGAATTATTAAAGTAGACAAGAATGTTGGGGTGGAAAGCAACAAATACCCTTGTGGATTCCAATCGACTAGCATGAAAAGGAGAGGATAACACCCTAGTTGAAAAAAAGGAGGTATCAAAGACTTGTGTGGAAACTTATTTATCCATCAAATAGAAGACATTATTTTTTCTGTGGGTGTAGTGAGCCGACATATGAAAGATCCAAATGAAGATCAACTTAAAGCGGTCTTTCAAATCCCGAGATACCAAAACATAACTCCAAGGTTTAGATTAATATTAAAAAAAACTAAAAACTATAATATTGAGAACTACACTAATGCTAGCTGGGTAGAACTAACAGACAAAACATCTACCATCAGTTACTGATCATTTGATGGGTAATCTGGTTACTTAGAGAAGTAAAAAATGCATTATAGTTGCAATTAGTGCAAAATTTGAATATCGTGCCCTAACCCTAGGAATTTGTGAAGTGATGTGGCTAAAGAAATTACAAATAAAACTTCACATGGAAACTAAAAACTTTATTTAGATGTTCGGAGAAAGTCAATCAACCAACCGTGTTTCAAAGAATCTAATACACTATGATCGAACCAAACATATAGAGATTGACAAACACTTGATCTCTGAGAAGGTCAATAGAGGGATTATCCAGCTAAGTTATATCCCAACGCAATATCAAATTGTTGAGATTCTTTATCAAGGCTCTTCCTCGACACCACTTTAGTGATCTCAGTTGCAAGTCTGAGATGTATGACATATAAAACCTAACTTGAAGAACAACATTGATATGCATATAACCAACGACCCATGGCATAGTAAATCATGGGTCTGTTGTTACATCTGAGAAGGAGAAATTATCCTCCCTTAATTATCTATTGTTGTGCATTTATTTTTTTTTTCCTTTTCACCATGACGATTTGCATTTCCCTCCAGTTGTATGAGGGTTAGTTTGAGTTGTATATATATTTGTTATTTGTTTGATGAGAAAATTATAGTGTTTTCCACTCAGAAAGTTCGTCCTAAATCCCACGCATGCGCACATTCACGCAATTATATCTATATATATAAATATATACACACATACATACATACATACATATAGAGAAATTTACATAACTAATACACAATTCTTTATGTATTTACAAATCACACATCTAAACTATCATATTTACACGCAAAACACTAGCACTCTAAACCTATGCACGAAAATGTGTATTTCACTTTTAAAAAATAATAAGTCATATTTTTATATGATATTAAAGATTTGAGTGTCATGTGTGTAAATATGAAAGGTTGGCTGTGAGAAACGTAAATACATTAGAATTGTGTGCTATGTATATGCTTATTGAAAATCTAACATAAATTTTTGAAAAAGCATGAATTCAAGAAAATAAGTTTTCATGGTATTACAACAATTCACAAACAAATAATTGCAACTAATGTACATAAAAATAACATAGGAAGCAAATTCTACTTGCATGACCACAACAAATCCTGACGAAGACAAGAAGCATGTCATGTCTATCACACTCGTGGAGATCAATTCAGCCAGAATTAGTGGGGATGTAACCAATAATGATGTAATGAGATAAATTCATACATACGATAAATGTGTGTATGTCTAGGAGTGTTGTACGAACAAATTCATCTATGCACAATAGCACCCAATATGTAGAGGTATAAACATGCATCTATATATATAAATACCAGTGTTATCAAAGCGCAAAGCGTAATGCGATGTGCGAGATTTTATTTTGCTTCAAAGCGCAAAGCAAACCGACACATTTATCAACCAAAGTACTAAAAGTTATATAAAACTACTAACGTATAAATAAATTCATTAACAATTATAAAATATAAAGTATAGCTTGAAAGTTGATATAAAAAAGAAAAAAATATGGTACAATCAACAATTGAGGGTACACCAACAAATTAAAATTTCAAACTATATCTAGTAGTTTGTTAAAAAACTTAAAAATTACCCCAAAAAAACCCGCAAATCAGCCAAAACACTTCAAAGGGCGCCTCAACGAAGCAAAGCAGACGTCGTGCACTTCGCTTTGCTCGTGAAGCGCGTTTTTAGAAACATGGATAAATACATATGATATACATGCAAATTGCAAAGCATACTCTATATTTCCCACCCACATTTTTTCAAGTCATAACCATTACAATGGCCTCCAATATATTGCATATTAAAAGCCGATGTAAATAAACTTGTTTACTTTTAAGTTGTTCGATTACATTTATGCTCCATTTGGCAGAGCATTAACTTGATTTCTTGTCTCCTTGAATAACAAAAGCAGTTTTAGAATGTCTACTCTCACAACTATTAGCAACGCTCTAACTTTAGAATGCTAAAAAACACTACTTCAGAAAGGTGATTTAGGGCTCATTTGGTTGAGATTTTGCTTTTATAAAAGCTTGTTTAAAAGGAGTTTCAAAAAAAAAAAAACATTTTTTTTAAAATCACTATTATTACAGTTGAAAATAACGTTTGAGAAAACCACCTTTTGTGCTTGCTTAAGCAAAAAAATTATTTACTACATATTTGGCTCAACTATTTGCTGCAGCTTCTCATAAAAAAAAAAGATAAATACCCATTTTTTAATAAATACAAATCTCGTTTATATTATTAAATTAACAATAAAAATTTTAAATCAATGCAAAAAATATAACAAATTTTAATTTTCAAATAAAAATACGCAATTTTATGAATTCATTCACGAATAAGTTCTTGAAAACTTAGCTCAGCAATTCAAAAAAAAAAAACTAAATACTTTATTTGCGGAACAAAATATTAAAAAAACCAAAAACTTACAGTTAGATATGCTTTTTTAGCTTGCATTTAATTATATATGGTAAATCCTACCTCTACGTGCCTATTTCAACGAATCTAATATTTAAGGGAATAAAAGTAATTTCTCTCCTCATAAATACCATTCAGATACAAGATTATCCAAATTCCATTAGTAGTAAAAGGTGAATCTTCGTAATGAGCCACAAGCAAATTTGCGGTAGTTTTGGGGGCAAAGTGGACTTTTTCTTTACCAATCTGTGGCTACATTCGAGAGAGCCACCAGCGAATCACAATTGGGAAAGATAAAGAAATGTGGTTCCCTTAAAAGTGACTTACCAGAACTATAACAGCTAAACTAATATAAAAATTAATAAACGGGATTTTGTAAAATAGAAAATACGTACGGAATTGTTTCAAATGAGCCCTTGACTTCAAAGAAAGGACTTTTATGCATGTTAGTACAGTATTTAAAAAATGAATAAAATAATTGCTTCAATTAATTATATATCAATAATATGTAAGGATAGGATATTATAATATAATTGTATGGAATTGAAGGAGATAGAAGAAAACTCCACAAACATAACTTGTTTCTAGACAAGACTCAATTGGACACAAATAATTTCATACATCCAATCATAATGTAATAACAGATTTAAGAAAATATATATTATTATAAAGTAACAATTCAAATAGGCACTAAGATAAGCACCTATTCGGCTACGACTTGAGAGTCGGGGTTGTGATTATATTGCGGTGCAATTGCGGTTCTTCCGGTGTTATTTATATGTTATTGTGGGTTTATCCTGATGTTATTTTAGTGTTCTTCTTGTGTTATTTAGGTGTTACTCATATTTTTGTGATGTTATTCTGATGTCATTAGAGCTGTAACGTTTAAGTTTTATTGGGGTGAGAATTTGGTGTTAGTGCTTGGGACTGGGTGTTATTATGATGTAATTGTGAAGTTATTTAGTTATTATTCTTGCATTTCCGTGTTATTTATGTGTTATTCTCGTGTTATTCTAGTGTTTTGTGGTATTATTGCGATACTATTTTGGTGTTATTGGAGCTGTAACGTTTCGGTTTTATTGGGAGGAAATTTGGTGTTATTACGGTTGGATTATGATGTTACTCTGGTGTTTTTGTGGTGTTATTTAAGTGTAATTAGACGCGTAATGTTTCTGTTTTATTGAGATGAGATTTTGATGTTATTGAGGTGGAATTGTGGTGTTATTATATTTTTTTTGTGTCATTCTACTACTATTTTAATGTTTAGGTGTTATTGGAGCTTAATGTTTTGATTTTATTGAGGTATTTTTTAGTGTTATTGAGGTAATATTGTGATTTTATTCTGGTGAGATTGTGGTATTATTCTACTGATATTCTGATATTATTGAAGCAGTAACGTTTCATTTTTTTGGGGAGAATTTGGTGTTATTTCGGTTGGATTGTAGTATTTTTCTGGTGTTATTGAAGTAAAATTGTGGTATTATTCTAATGTTATTTAGGTGTAATTAGAGATGCAATGTTTTGATTTTATTGAGCTGGAATTCTGATGTTACTAAGGTGGGATTGTAATATTATTGAGGAGTGATTGTTGTGTTGTTTTGGTATTTTTATGGTGTTATTTAAGTGTAATTAGATGTGTAATATTCAATTTTATTGAGGTGGGATTGTGATGTTATTGATGTGAGATTGTAATGCTATTTTGGTTTTTTTGTGGTGTTATTTTACTGTTATTCTAATTTTATTTAGGTGTTATTGAAACAATATTTTGGTTTTACTGAGATGTTATTGGAATGCTATTGACACTATTATTGTGGTGTTATTCTGGTGGGATTGTGTTGTTTGAGGTGTTATTTAGGTGTAATTGAAGTTGTAACATTTCAGTTTTCTTGAGGTGAGATTTTGGTGTTATTGAGGTGGGAAAGAGGTGTAATTTGATGTTTTCGTGGTGTTATTGTGTGATTATTGTGGTTTTTGTTGTAGCATTGTTGATGTGCTATTTAGGTGTAATTCTGTTGGTATTTTGTTAGTTTGTTGCTATTGTTATATTTTTTTTGTTTCATCAATGTTTTTAATATACAAAATGTCATATTTTGCATTATCTTCTTTTGTAGGTTTTTTTAACCCAAGAATGTTCAACTGTAGAAATCGTCCATTTATCGTAAGGGATGATTTCGATATGATCAGACGTGCCCTATCTAAGGAGATCATGAATAATTTTAAGTATTGGGTCAGCTTCAATTTTTTAATCTGTCTCCGTATCCCCAAAACAATGTTCTGACACTACACATCTTGAACTGTTAAGATTTTGCATTGATGGTATTCAAAACGGACGGGAAAGAGTTAAGACTAAGACCCGAACCAAGTTGCTCTATTGATGAACATGTCTAACAGAGGAGAAGTTGTGCACTGGAATAAAGCTCCCTCGTGTGGTGTAAATGCCAGACAAATAAAGAATGACCTAATGAAAGTTTCATCTAGGGAGTATTCTATGCCCTTTGATGAATTACTTTAAAGTTTTTGTAAAAAAATTTATTTTCTCTCGAGCAATTTTAGTGTTGCCCAAAGGTGGGAATATACAATCTCTCTTCCTTTAATTGGTCTGTTGCGGTATGTGATTTTCTCATTGATTAAGTGAATCCATTAAAATAAGGCATAATCCACCATTGGGATATATCAATGGATTTGTTTTTCTTCTAACGGTATGTGTGTTATATATACCTTCTAATTTTTTTAGATCTAAATAGAATGACTTATTTTTTACACAACTACGATTTTATGAGCACATATCTGTGGTCACTCCTACTGCACCCGAGGTCAGACCTCACATGTTGAGGTAGCCAACAAATGTAGGCTGAAACTTATCACAGATTCATCAAGCTTTTAAGAGGCTCAACCATGTACAACTAAGGCATTTATCTCATTAGAGAATATTTTTCTTTTTTTGCGGTGTATTATGATGTTATGGTGGTGTCATTTGTGTTTTTAGGTGGTATTCTAGTGTTATTTGTGTTATTAGAACTGTAATATTTATGTTTTATTGAGGTATTAGAGCTTTAATATTTTTGTTTTATTGAGGTGTTATTGTGGTTTTATTATCAAGTTATTTACGTGTTACTCTTATATTATTGTGGTGTTATTTAGAGGTTATTTTGGTGTTATTTGTGTTATTAGAGCTATAATATTTTGGTTTTATTGAGGTGTTACTCTTGTATTATCGTGGTGTTATTAGGTGTTATTCTAGTATTATTTAGGTGTTGATTGTAATATTAGAGCTTTAATATTTTTTGTTTTATTGAGGTGTTACTGTAGTTTTATTCTGATGTTATTGTGGTATTATTTAGATGTCACTTTTGTTATCGTGGTGTTAATTAGGTGTTATTCTTATGTTACTCGTGTTATTAGAGCTATAATATTTCGAATTTACAGAGGTGTTTTTGTGGTCTTATTATTGTGTTATTGTAGCATTTTTAGGTGTTATTCTGGTGATATTCTGATGATATTTAGAAGTTATTCTTGTGTTATTGCTATAATTATGAATTTCACTTTAGGTTTATAACCTTTTTTTGGATTTAAAAGAAGATGAGCACCATTTACTCGCCAATCAAGCTGAAGCACCACCCAGTCCAGTTAAACACATCCCACAACATGAAATTCATGCCACACCACATTCAACCGCTTCCTATGATGTAGATCCATTCATTTCATGTGACATAACCCCACAACCAACATATAAAGGAGTCAATATAGATTTTGAAGAAATAATTCACTTATTAAGAAATTAGGAAAGTTTTCTTATTGAATTTCAAGAATCAATAAATACATGAGTTTCTGATTTACAAGACTGTCAAACCTCAAAACTGAAGTTAAGAAATTGAAAAATAGAACAAGTGCTTTTGACAAGAAATCAACGAAATAAAGAACACACGAATCCTCTCTTGTCAGTTTAATCCGTAGAGTTAAGGCCATACAAAATAGAAGGAAGAGGAAATTGAGTCCCTCTTATGCTACATTTGAGTTAAAAATAAGAAAAACAATAAAAGATATTGTTGAACGACATCCTATAGAAGATGTTGTAAATACTCTAGTCATAAGGGCTGAGGATTTACTTGTACATATTGAAAATTCAAAGGAACAATATAAGATGAGAGCGTTGTGGAACAACCAATAATAACAATTGTTGTAAATACTCAAGCCGAAAAGGACAAAAGTATACTTATAGACATTAAACCAAGACAAAAAATAACAGATGAAATATCTGTAGCACAACAAACAATAAAAGATGTAAATACTTTAGTCATTGGGAACAACCAGTAATAACAGCTGTTGTAGATACTTTAGCCATTGGGGAACAACAAACAATAACAGAAGCTATAGATACTTTAATCATTGGGGATGACCCGTAACATGAAGACATTGACAAAGTAGAACTAACAATAAAGAATGTTGTGAAATCTCTCGCACTTACAATCTCAGGTTATGTAAGAGATCAGCAAGACAACCGGAGAGAAATTGTCTATGTAGACGACTATGAGACAAAGGTAGTAAAAAATAACTCTTTCTACTGTGTCCTATAACTTCTAATTTCAGATTATATATGTAAGTATTTGGTTATATAGCCTCGTCCAACGGTATCAGTTATCGATTTTTCAGGTAGAACATAGATCCTACTTGAAATGAAGGAAGTGAACGATCAATGTATTTTGAGATACACTGATATGTCGGTAAATGTCCACATTTTTTTATGTTATGCAATACTCTTATATTTAAATGTCACAGAAACTTTGTGTTAACGCTGCAGGGATGATATTATGATTAATGAGGGGAATGTTGTAATAAGCATGGTTGAACTCGAAGATTTACTAAAAAAACCATTGGTTTGCAAACAAGCATGTCGATGCCTTTTTCATAATAATAGAGAATAAGAAGAATAAATCACTTTCATTATACAGGTCATACCTCTATGTATCACTACTACATTGGGTAATTATATAAGTTCAAGTAAATCTCGTAAAGTTAACTCTTAACTTTTCTTTGTATACATCACCCACTATGACATTTGTGCAAGTTTATGCAAGTATGTAGAGATAAAAACAACTTAATGTTTGTTGAACACATCATAAAAGAGAAGGTAAACATGCAGAAATTATCTTATTTCCTATTAATGATAAATAACTTGGACATTATTGATTGGGGAGTTGAAAGAAAAAAATGAAAATTATATGACTATTTACGGAACCAGATGCACAAGGCCATCACACACAACATTGTAAGTATACTTAACATAAGCTCAATGATTTATTGCTCAATTTTAGCACAATTGGTTGTGGTTTTGTATGCACAATTCAATTCAACATGGAACTTCGCATATCAAAGCATTTGCATGAGATGCTGGAAAAGATGTAATGGTTAAAGATGTTCCAGTTTAAACCAATAGCATTGACTGCGGCATGCTCGTTTGCAAATATATAGAAACATTAGTACAGGCCGACCGAGTTAACTGCAGTGAGAAATTGGGCTGACATGCAGATATGTCAAAATTTAGAGTTGAATTTGCCTATGATATTTTTTTGTGGGCTATCTCCTACGTAAACGATACCCTGTTGGATTTGATCTTATTTTATCAATGAATGATGAACTTTCGAACTGATTTTCATGTGTCTGCTTCATTGATCTTCACTATGTTACGTAAGCTCTATCTCCTTATCAAAATAGCTAGAATACTGTGATAATATCACCACAAAACATTGCAATAAAACTAAAATACAATCACTTTAATAACACCTACTACATCCACCTCATTAACACCACAACAAAAATGAAACATTAAAGCTTATTCACCATAATAACAACACTAAATAATCGCAATAACATATTTGCACCTAAAAAAAACGTTGGTTGAAGTACAACTGCAATAATACGACAATAAGACCAGAATAAAACCAACATATTACCTCGAAACAAAGTAAAACAGCAGGCATACTATGCCAATAACACTTAATTAACCTCAATATCGTAATAATCGCCACAACACTACGTCAATAATATTGTGGTACCACTTTGATAACACTGTAATAAAACCAGGATAATACGGAAATAACACTGCAATAATACGACAATACAACCACGAAAACAACAATAATACGACAAAAACATTGGTCGAAGTACAACCGCAATAATACAACAATAACATCGCGGTACAACTTCGATAAAACTGCAATAACACTGGGATAACACGGAAATAACGCCGCAATAACCCTGCAATACAACCACCGCAAAACTATGCCAATTACACCTAACCTAAAAAACATCACAAAAAGCGCCACAATAATACCTTAATGTGCCTCCATAACAAACCAATAATACGGCAAAAACATTGGCCAAAGTACAACCACAATAACACTATTACATCCACCTCAATAACACTTCAAAACAACCGCAATATTACCTCAATAACACTAATAACACGACAATAACACCAGGATAATACCACATTACACCTTAATAAGACTATTCCAATAGCACTTCAACAACAATGCAACAACACCTCAATAACACATAAATAATACAAAAATGACAATAGAATAATACCACATAACACCTGAATACATCTTCAATAATAGCACGTAAACCGCCAATGTACCGCTCTATAATACCGCAGTATCACCTCAATAACACTGAAATCAACTACAAAACCACGTCAATAACACCGTAAAAAGACTTCAATATCACCGCGACACCACTTCAATAACACAGCAATAACACCTAGGTAACACTCCAATAATACCTCAATGTCACCCCAATAACACTGCAATAGCCACCACAAAACCACACCAATAACACCGTCGTACCACTCCAATATCACCACGCCGCTACCTTGATAATATCGTAATAACACTTAAATAACACTCTAACAATAACCCCAAGTGTCACCTCAATAACACCGCAATAGTCACTGCAAAACCACGTTAATCACACTTGGTACCACTCCAATAACACAGCGACGCTACCTCGATAACAAAGCAATAACACCTAAGTAACACTCCAATAATAACCTCTTGTCTCACCTCAAAAACATAGCAATAGCCGCCGCAAAACCATACCAATAGCATCG
>NEWO01000040.1:535615-557151 GCA_003013225.1 Phalaenopsis aphrodite | reverse complement strand
TATTAATGATTCCAAACTCTCTTAAAACAATTGATGGACTAGTTTATAAGAATTTCTTATACAAATCCGTCTACAAGATTATATATTTGAAGATTTTGTAAGGAATTATATCTCACGAATTGAATCCATCAGGCTGGTATATGTTTCTGTGTCTTGCCGTGTAAACAATTCTTACTATTTTAGAGTAATTACGAGTGAACGTTTAGGAAGATGTAACAATAAGAAGTCTAATAGTTTTGAATTTTTGTTATATACCTAACTGAGACAATCTGACATTGCAAACAAATTTCTGTCGCATGGGGAAAACTTTCTTGGCTTGATGAAACTTCTTTCTCCTTTCCTGTATACCATAGTTCATGTTATAGAAAAATAATGTTACATATAATAAAACTGTTTTTGAATATAAAATAAATACTTTTTATTCTCTTGTTTTTCTCTCAATACCCTTTTAATATAGAATTAGATTTTTTTTGGCTCCATCTTCGCTGAAAAATTCAAATTGCATTCTTTATTCATTGTTTTTTTTTTATTTGATTTTTGCTTTAACTGAGGTGCTCTTCCAATTATTATGATCTCAACATCGACTGATAATTTTTTTAATGAATCCAACATGCACTGCTCAACCAGTTCATTTTCTTGTGCTTTAATACTAATTTGATATGCAAACTTTTAAATGTGTATGCGAAATATAAGGCTACTTGAAGAATCACTCCACATTTGTGTCTTCTTGAGATCTTTATGTACATAGCTATTATAGATGTCTCGTTTTGCATGAACAGACCATTGCTATAAGAGATATTTATCAAAATCATTATTATATTTTTCAAGCTAATAACTCGTAAAGAGTGAGCTCATAATAATCTCATCATTTTAAATTTTTTATAACTTCACAACATTTTGGAATTACTCTTATCAAATTTAATAA
Source organism: Phalaenopsis aphrodite (assembly GCA_003013225.1). Taxonomy (NCBI): domain Eukaryota; kingdom Viridiplantae; phylum Streptophyta; class Magnoliopsida; order Asparagales; family Orchidaceae; genus Phalaenopsis; species Phalaenopsis aphrodite. The sequence goes on along the minus strand of NEWO01000040.1, from coordinate 556,226 downwards.
TCCAAGTTTTGTTTGTCCCCTGATTATCCAAATTTTGAATCACTATTTGGAGAGAATTTCACAGCAAAACCACATAACTCATGTATTAACTCTTCCTCGAACATTGGGTATAGCTTTCTCGTATAAAATAAAGTTGTTTACCTCAACACTGATTGTTTTTAACAACAAATGCAATTGTAGACTAAACACATTGAAATCTTCGTTCTTTTCATTTCGTCTTCAAGATTTCACGACATTTTCAAGTCCCACAAAATGCTCGATAATGGAGCTTGTTGGCTTGGAGACACCATCACAGATACTATTTATGGACTTGTTTCTTTGTGTTGATAAGATTCTCATTTCAAACATTTCTTTATTAAACGTTGTTAACCACTTATGTGTGATATTGTATAAATTATCTAAGCAAACGTTGTAGTGTAGATTTCCTTAATCTTTACAACCCAAATTTCTTCAAACTCCTCAAAGTCACATTTGCTCATACATTTATAAAAAAGGTTGATTGTCTTGCTACCCATACCACAATGTACTTTCGAAGAAAATTTCCTATAGATATGTAATTGGCATAATCTATGTCATTTATATGACAGAATCTTCAATAGCTATTGTAATTGTTTGATCCTGATATGTAAGCATTGTTATTGGATGTTTGTCATCCATTACACAAATAAAAGTTTTGAATAGCCACTTGAACGAATCAAATCGCCTCATCTCAAAAAAAAAAATAACTATAAAGAGAATATTTTGTCAATGGTGGTTCAACCCAACAAATGGAGCATAAAATAAATTATATTTATTCAGTCTATAATTTGTATAAAAAATACTGAAATTTCAAAAACAGTCATAATCAATTATGGATGCTCATCAATCTAAAAAAAACTCATCAATCTACCGCATACATCAATTTAGAAGTCCATGCAAACATGTTATCCTCAGTTTGTCTCTCCGTGAACAATTATAATAAAAAATTAGCGTCACCATGTTCAATTCTATCTCTTCCCTCTTTTTTTTATGGCAATTGAAGGCATCTCTCTTCATATATTCAAGGTTCTGTACTCCCCAAAATTCTGTAACAAGACAGTTCAATGCATCTGTAGCTCTAATCCCTAATTTTGTCATCAATTTGAGCATATCTGCATTGATTTCGCTTACCTTTTTGTTGGAACACAGAAGATGCTTATCACCGTACTCTGCCAATGGGTGGTTATGACTTCTATAAATTTCTTAATTGTTTAGTTGCATTTAGCATCAACAGTATTTCAAATCATGGTTGGACAGTCGGTCCTTGTGTTCGTTTTTTTGAACTTCGTCATGTTGGTGAACTTCTACTCTTTCTTGTAACCAGATTTTGCACATATAAAGTCCCTCATCTTAGTTTTCTTCAACTTCGGCCAAAAAGTACTGTGGTCTTTTTGAATAGTAAATCCAATATGATGTGCATTGGCACAATATTGTTCATATACTTCTTGCTCAATGTGTACAATAGTGCGAAGAAAATTGTCTGCAATTGGATCATCGCAAACATTTCCAGGTTCGTTGAACTATAAATTTATAAAATATTTTAAACAGTATTAAATATGGAAATAACACCAATCGAATACTACAATCTCAATAAAAACAAAACATTCCACTAAAACCTTAATAATCTCACAATAATACCAAAATAACATAATAATAATATTAGAATAACAACCTCAATAACACCAAAATAACAATACAAAACTAAGGCGATAGCACCGTAATAACACCTAAATAACCAAAATAATACCTCAAAAAAAAAAGAATAATACTAGAATAAAACCACACTAACATCACATTCCCGAATGTTTTCTACAGTCCCACCTTGTCGTCGCCTGTCAGAACCAGCTCTCCATCCCTCCACCATGTTGCCGTCCTCCAGAATCAGTATCCCTCCCTTTCCACCTTGCTGCCTGATTACTAAAACCGCCCACCTACCCCTTCCACCTCGCTGCCACCTTCCATATTGCATTCCCTCGGATTGTTTCCTAACTATTCCAGCCATCCCTCCCTAGTTGTTTCCATCCAGAAACCATGTTTTTTTGTCGTTTCCCCGCTGCTCCAACCACCCAGTCTTGTTGTCATCACTTTGGATAGCAGCCTCCCCCTATCCACGCTGCTAGCCGCCTCCCTTGTGTCGTCTTCACCTTCCTCTTTGCTGTCATCACCCAGGATAGCCCTTCCGTGTCGATATCCGGTGCTTGCTTGCAGTCCGAGAGCCTGGAAAACAACCTCCTTACTGTTTTTGCTTATCAATCACCCTTTTCCACCACCTAGCCACCTTCTAGACCTCACCAGCCACCACCACCCCCTTGATCCAACCTTAGTTGGAGTAAGTGTCGCTCCTGTTGCAATTTCAGAATTTTATTTTGTTTAATTGTAATTACTTATTTAATTTCAGTAATAATATTTGTTTTTCCAGTTGTAGTTGGTTAACTCCGGGATTACTTGGACATTGGAGAACTCTTGGGTTCAAGTCTAAATCATAATTTAATGGTGTTATTTTTTCAAAAAACACTCGGTCAAAAGGCTCCAGATATAATCATTCAATTTCATGGTGTTTTTTTGGTAGCAAAATCATACAGGTAAAAACATGTCACGTTCATACTGGCAAGAGAGAATTAAGAATAATCATAAAGCTATGCTTGATATGATATTGGCTCAATATGTATATATTCTATGCCAGCTTGCTAGTTTGCTAAATCTAGATTCAGCTATGGTATGAAATTGCAGAAAATACAATGGAAAAATGACAGAAAATCATATTCCATTACATCAAAATTTTATGATTAGATCTAATACACCAGATTTCCTCGTTAAACAATTATGAAGTAACAATGATAGAGAGGTATTTATAATAATGTGATTAGATCACCCCATAAGCCTTCAACATTAGAAACTCTGGAAATCCATCATACAACGAACTATTTTTGTCTAAACTATATTCAAGTTCACCACTCCAGGGTGGGCAAGATTAATAATCATATTCCACTACATAGAAACAAACTCTACCTAAATATGGAATGGCTGTATAGAAACTGACCTTGACTAGTCGCTGGTGATGACGAAGAGAGGGGTGGACTTGCCACAACATTGCGAGCACTGCTTGATCCAGAAGATGCCCCAACAGCATGACTAGCTAAGGTACGACAAAAACTAGCATAGCGCCGCAGGCGTGTAATGAAATGTGAGGCAAGATCCAGAACAGCATCAACATAAGCCTGCACAAAACCATTTACATGCCAATGCTAAGAACCAGTCAAAACAACATTTCTGATTAGCGGTATATAATAGTTATAATAGTTTTGATAGTCAATTAAAATAAAATATTTAAAGCATCCAATTAGAATTATTAGCCTTATTAGCTGCAGTTATTATTGGCAGTTACTATTTTAATTTATTAGCCTTTATTTACTTTCATTGTCATATTTATGTATTTCCTATTGATGTACTTACGAATTTATGTCTTTCTTTTTATATGAGTCTTGTCATGTGTATGTATATCTCTTTTCATATCAATGAAAATTATCCTATTCTATTCTCAAGAGTTAACATAGTATCAAAAACATGGTTCTAACCTTAGCTGCCATTGCGACTCTTCCCTTGCCGTCGCCCACCTGCAGGCCTTACCCTACAGGGTTCCACCACCGACCACCTACAAGCCTTCCTGCTGTGTTTTTCCAGCTAGCCCGGTCTCCCTCTAGCATTATCCGAGCTCCTCCCTAAGGCCATATCTATCCCTTGCAGGACCCACCATAGCTGGTTCTTCCTCCTACAACTGGAATCTTCCTATGTCTCAGCAACCCCACAAAGCTTTTGGCTCAATCGGAATAATGGCGGATTCCTTTACTAGGCCTCCTCCAAACGGTGTACTTGAGTCCACTGGAGGATCAACACCAACCTCAATCCCTCTGCAGATCGGAGGCCCAAAAAGCCACATGAACTTCTTGATCACCACCCATAAACTTAACGGCTCTAATTTTTACCAATGACCTCAAGTCGTGTCATCATTGTTCGTCAAAGGACGCGGAAAATTTGGCCATCCCATAGGAATGATTCGTGAACCTCCAAAAACTAACCTTACATATGGAGCATGGAAAGTGAAGAACTTCATGGTCAAGTCGTGGTTTATTAATCCCATGGAAACTACTATTTGTCGTTCGTATCTATTTCTTCCACCAGCAACAGCACTATGGATGGCAGTTTGGAATACTCACTCGGACGTAGGAAACTCACGCCAACTTTATGATATTTCCAAAAAAAATTCACGAGGCAAAACGAAGATCAAGGACCATGACCCACTGCTATAATTACTTGGAAGTCTTATGCATGAAATGTGATCTCTACTAAGACTACATATGGGACTCACCGACTGACCTTTCACTCTTAAAGAATATTGTGAAAAAAGATCGTGTGTTCCAATTCTTGACGGGTCTAACAAGGATCTTGACGAAGTTTGAGGTTGTATTCTTGGTTGGGATACCCTTCCTTAAACTTGTGTTGCATTCACCAAGGTATGCTGCGAAGAAAGCCCGAAACTTGTCATGCTCGACACTTTCACTCCATCAGTCGAATCGTCCGCCTTGTTCTCTAATAGTGCTCAACTTTCCTCCACGTCATCACGGGCCACTCAATCCATTTGTGATTACTGTCACAAAGAGTATCATACCCGTGACAAGTATTGAAAGCTCCACAGGAAACCGGGGAATAAACCTTAAACCAAATCCTCCGCTGCCAAGGTCTCTCTACAACCTCAGAAACCATGAGAGCACAACCAATTCCCACTCAGAACAACCCAGAATCACCAGTTTCAACTAAGAGTCTGATGGAGCAGTTGATCAAGCTGCTTGGATCTAATCAGTTCACTTTCAGCCCGTCGACCTCTCATGTTCGTCAAGGTAACATTCTGATGGCACTTACTGTATTTACATATTCTAATCCGCAGATTATTTATTCAGGTGTTACGGACCACATGCATGGATATTCTCAAGCCTACTCGACAAATTCTCCATGCTCTAGAAGAGATGTCGTTAAAATTTTTGGTGGTTAATTCCATTGAGGGTAAAGGGTCTGTCGTTCTTACAGTCGATCTGACTCTAAAATCTGTTACATGTGCTTCGTTAAAGTGTAACCTCTTGTCAGTCCTTAAGTTGACATATGACCTTAATTGTGTTGCTTATTCTTCTCTTGATGTTTGTGTCTTTCAGGATCGTTGTTCGGGAAGGGTGACTGGTGTTGTTAAGCGGGTAGTCGGGCTCTACTTCTTCCAAGGAAAAAACAGTATTGACGAGGTCACTCCATCCAGTAGTTGTAGTCTTTCCCGATCAACTGAATGTCATTTTATGTTTTTACACTGTCATTTGGTCATCCCAGTTTTCAATATATAAAACAGTTGCATCCTTTAATGTTTACTAATAAAAATTTCTCTTTCAAATGTGAGATCTGTTAGTTAGCTAAAAATCAGTGAGTATCATATCCATCTCGCTCTTACACTCCTTCGGCTCCTTTTTCACTAATTCATAGGACTATCTCGAACGTCGAGTTACACCAATAAATGATGTTTCCTTTCCTTGATTGATAATCACACTCAGATAACGTGGGTCTATATCTTAAAAGACAAATCTAAAACTACTGTCACCTTTGAAAAATTTCACTCCATTTTGACCCAATTCAAAATAACAATTGAAATCCTTCAAACTGATAACGACCGCAAATTTTTTAACTCTATATCAGAAGATTTTTTCGTAAGGGCATCCTTCATCACGGCTCTTTTATGGATACTCAACAAAATAAGGTAGCCGAACGGAAAAACCGACACTTTATCGAAGTTGTCTATTCCATATGTTTAAATAAATATCCCGAAATAGTTTTGGAATGATGTTGTACTCACCGCCACATATCTCATCAATAGAGTACCTACAAAAATTCACAAATTCTGAAACTTGTACTAATCTTGATTTAATTTTTTGGGCGCTAATCCTTTTCCGACTTCGTTAGATACGCAACCTACTCCTCCAGCCACTGCTCCCGAGGAACAATTTGTTTCACTGGATTCACCATCTACTAGAACAACATCATTTGTCTTGTTGGATCCACCCTCTACCGGACCCACATCTCTATCCACTCTCTGTGTCTATACTCGGAGCATCAAACCCTCGGTTGAGGCTGTCCCAATACCCATACTCTTGAGCCCACTACCTCCTTAAAGGTCTTGGAATCCACTTCGGCCGACATACCCACACTATACTTGCGTAGATTACTCCTGCTCGAAATTAGAATGTGAATTCTACCATTAAGGTACACAAACAACCTTGCTCTTTTTATTTCATGGCAAAATGTCTCATTCCACAACTTATCGCCGACCTACAAAGTATTTTCCACTTCCTTGGTGTGTCATCATCTTCCATTCACTATTGAGGCAGCATTGGCAGACCCTTTCTAGAAAACTGGAGTAATGGATAAGATGAATGCCCTTTGGCGAAATCATACGTGGGAATGTTATTGATCTTCCTCGGGAAAAGAAAACACCTGGTTGTCAGTTGATCTTCAGCACCAAACTTCTCCGATGGGACCTTTGAATGGGACAAAGCAAGGTTGGTCGCCAAAGGCTACACACAAACATATGAAGTTGACTATGAGGAGATGTTTGCTCAACTTGCTAAACTGAACACCGTTCGGGTCCTGTTAACCCTTGCTATGAATTTGGATTTGGCTCTTACTCCAACTAGATATCAAGAATGCTTTCCTTAACAATGATCTCACAGAGGAGGGACATGTCGCTACCTCCAAGCTTTGACTCTACTTCTTCTCAGAGAAAAGTGTCGACTGCGAAAATCCCTCTATAGACTGAAACAATTCCCTTGAGCCTGGTTCGACTGATTCACACAGATGGTAGTGGGTCATGGGTTCCCTCAGGCCCAATCAGATCATAACCTTGTCTTTCAGCATTACTCTAATGGTCAAATTATCATTCTTACCGTCTATGTCAACGATTGTGTTCACAGATAATGATCTACCGGCCTTAGAATCTATTAAAGGAATCATCGCCACATCCTTTGAAATGAAGGACTTGGGATCACTCTAATACTTCTTAGGCAAGAAGGTTGCTAGGTCCTCTCGGGGCATTTGTCTTTCAAAGCGCAAATATGTAGACCTATTGACAGAGACCAGTCTTCTACTTTGCAAATCGGTGGTTATTTCGATGAATGCCAATGAGAAATTGGCTGATGTTTCTAATGTTGTCCTTGTAAACAAGACACGCTACCAGCGCATTGTGAGGAAACTCACTTATGTTGCCCATATGCGCCCTGACATTTTTCAAACGGTGGGTATAGCACATCGAATCATCCACTACTTAAAAAGCATACCATGTTCAGGTTTGTTGTTCTTGCGCCACAAGTCTCGTTATAATGCAGTTTATGCTAACGTTGATTGGACCGGTTTTGTCCATGATCAACGATCCACCTCAAGGTATTGCTCATTCATGTTGAAAAATCTTATCTCCTGCAAAAGCAAAAAGCAGTTGGTGGTTGCCCGAAACAGTGCAAAAGTCAAGTTTCGTTCCACATCGTTGGTAATCTGTGAAGCTCTCTGGTTACACATCATGCTTCACGAATTACGTATGCCAGTCTCGGCTCCTCTACAGCTATTTTGTGATAATAATGTCACTACTAGCATTGCTCATAATCTAGCCCAGTATGATTGCACCAATCATATAGAGATTGAGAGACACTTTATTAAGGAGAAGTTCGATTTCGAAGAGATTTGTGTTCCATTTGTCTCATCTAGTAGTCAACTAGCTAATATGATAACAAAAAATCTTCCTCGACTATTATTTGATGACTTCAAATCCAAGTTCAATATGATAGACATTTATCTTTAACATGAGGGAGAATATTTGAATTATTAACCTTATTAGATACAGTTATTAATAGCACTTACTATTTTAATTTATTAGTCATTATTTACTCGGTTACCATATTTATGTATTTCCTATTTGATATATTTTTGTATTTATGTCTTTCCTTTTACATGAAATCTTGTAATGCGTATGAATACCACATTCCCTATCAATGAAAATTATCATGCTCTATTATCAAAAGTTAACACATCCATTATTATTGTTTCAATATCTGATAACAAATTACGATGGAAAGAACTCTTTCCAGCATACTGATTGCTCCACAACTTTAGGAATTGCAAGGTAACTTTGTGTTGACCTCATTTAGAGGTCATTACTCTTTTTCTTAGGATTCTAGAATCTAGTTTTAGGGGTTCCTATTGACTATCTTAGAAAATTAGAATTGGGACCCACCCTTTTTAGAAATTTCAGTCAACTCATATTTCTCATGTGATGTCTTGCCTGAGTGGTCTCAAACCATCGTCGTACGATCGAGTGGTTAAGGACTATCATGTGGTGACTCGGGGATAAGTTCTCAATAGGATCTCAAACTCTATAAAAACCTCTTCAGGACTTTATCATCACATACACACAAAATGCACAAAATTCACTAAATTGCAAAAGATCAGACTAAAATTAAGTTTAAAGGATAGGTGGAAATGCAAACTTCTCCGGACGACCTCCGATGATAAAATGGATTGCACCAACGCGTCCGGGACACTAATTTTAGCTGGAAAAGATACTCATATTGTCATATTTCCGACAAGAGTAAAATTGCTCGCAAATCGATGAATTCGTCAAAACAATCTCCGAAGGTGAAACGGACCGCGTCAACGCGACCGGAATGTTAAAATTACCTAAAAAGAACACTCAATTTTTTACAATATGACGCACAAATTAAAATGCATAAATCAAATTTTATTTTAGAAATATTATATATTTTTATATTTATATCATTATTTATAATCTTAATTATAAACCCTAAACCCTCTACTCGTACGTTCAATTCCCCATTTGATCCATCCCATGGCTCGATCCCACGGCGCTCGTCTGCTCTCGCTCTCGTGCCCTAGCTTCTCCAATCGGCCGCAACCAAGACCGATTGATCGAGGCCATGGCCGTGGAGCCCGAGTCTTCCTCCCCACACGCGGCATTCCTTTGCCATTTGCGCACGCGGCTCGCCTCCTCGAACCCCGCTCGACCGAGCAACTCGCCAACCGTGAGCCTGCCGCGTGCCCGACCCTTCCTCTGCCCTAGGCCGCATTTCCTCCTTCCTAAATGCATTTCTCCTCTCCCTTTACCTGATTGGGCCACCAGCCTTTGCCTATAAAATCCTACCTGAAGGAAGATTTTTGGTTGTTGAAAGTTTTTTTGTTGCTTGGGGAGGTGCTGCAAGATTTTTGGTTACTGGTGTTACTTGTTTGCTCGGTATTCCTTTTGAGCTGCTCGGTATTCTTGATTGTTGGTTTGATATTCCTACTTGATTGTGTGTTTGACTACCGAAGCGGGCTGAAATTTTGAGAAAAGGAGGAGGTGCTGCCAAAATCTTTCTTCTTGGATTGGTTCTTCCCTAAATGCTTGGTGGCTGGGTTTTTTCTCTGTTTCTTTGAAAAAAAAAATGTGAGGTGTCTTCTTCTTCCTTTTCTCCTTACTCTAATTCTTCCTTATTTGCACCATTCCATTGGCCATAAAAAAAAAAATTAATAATAAGAGTAGGAAGGAATGTTCATAATGTTTCATTAGCTTTGTTTGTGATGTTTAATTACATACTTCTTGATCCATGAAAAATCTGAAAAAGAATGTGAAGGGCTTGGTTTCTATTGTGAAAATTTGTGCATCATATGATCACTATATAAAATGTTGGGATATTTTTTTTTATTTTATCCTTGCACTTATACCATCAGTTGGATGATGAAATAATCATACACTTGCTATGTTTATGCACCTGCCACCTTACTTTGAGCTTGGCGTTGCTCACGTACATCATACTAGCTTGAGATGAACAAAATCTGAGAGGATTTTATTTGTTATTTGCAAAAGGTGGAGAGTTTTAGTGCTTTGCTCATAAAATTTGAAAGTGTCGTTACCTTATTTGCAAAAGTTGGAAGCCTTGATGCTTATGTTTTGCAAAATCTGAAATGTTAGGTGGCTAATTTGTAAAAATCTGAAACTTTAGGTGGCTAATTTGCAAAATCTGAAACATTTGGGTGGCGTATTTGCAAAATCTGAAATTTATTGGTTGTTTATTTGCAAAATCTGAAATCTTTAAATGCTTTATGTACAAAAAAAAATCCGAAGTGCATGATAAATGAAAATTTTTGGAAAGCTACAGTTATTGCTCCGTGATGATATTCACTTACTTGGAGTGCATTCTATAAATGAAATGTTGAAGTCCTTTATTATTGTTATTCCTAATCAAGTAAATGTTGGAATTCATTTCAAAACTGAGAAATATTGGCTTTAGTGATCCATTATACTTATATATCTCCTGTTATTTGTTCCTATTTGAAACATATGCTTTCACAATACTTTGAAATATGAGGCTCCAAGGGGAAATACTTTTAGTTGTTTTGACCCACTTGTTGGGTTCGTTTTGGCTCATTTGGGATTGAATCTATGCTGGAAATTTTCTATGTTTTGACCCACTTGTTGGGATCGGTTAGGCTCATTTGGGATTGAATCTATGCTGGAAATTTTCTTTGTTTTGACCCACTTGTTGGGTTCGGTTTAGCTCCTTTTGGCATCATGTCTTGGCTGAAATCCTTGCTATTTTTGGCCCCTTTGGTGAGTTTAGTTTTGGCTTCTTCTAGGCTGAATTTAGCCGAAAGTTTGACGTTAGTTTTGGCCCATTTGAAGGGCTCGGTTTGGGCTTCTTTTGGTGTTATATGTTGGTTGAAATCTCTTACTATTTGGTCAATTCATTGGGCTCGGTTTAACCGCTTTGTTGGGCATGATTTGGTTGGGGGCCTCTTCTTCTCGGTTTAACCGCTTTGTTGGGCATGATTTGGTTGGGGGCCTCCTCGTTAATGATCCTCCTAAGTTTTTTTTTTTTTATTTTTTTATGGGTAATCAAGTTTGTCATCCCAAATTTCATGAATTTCAATATCTATCTCTATGTGGGAATATTTAATGTAAGCGTTGTCATACTTTATGTGATGAAAGTGGGTTCGGTCCTAATGATTTATAATAGCTTGTCAATTCACTCTCTTATGTATATCAAAAGCGATGTAATGGCAGTACCTATGGTGGTTTCCTTTCTGCTGCCTTATCCGTGAGCCTTACTTGGTGTTGTTGCCTTTGTGCCTTCTTCTTTGCCCCTACCCGTGAGCCTTAATACTATGGTTGGTGTTGTAGCTGGTTGGGATTTAGCTTGCTTCTCATTTTATACTAGCCATGAGCTTTTCCTATGGCTCTTTTATGTTAAAGGTAGTTGGTTCGGGCTTGGCTTTCTGCTGTTGCTCCTGCCCGTAAACTTTTATCCTATTTACTATCTTAAATTGTGAAGTTATGTTGAAACTTGATGATGTATTTCATGATTTTGTTACTTGTGGGCTTGCTATGAGGTTTGGTTGTTCTCTTTCCTGGTCTTACCCGTAGGCCCTCCTCTCTTCTCTGGCCTTATCCGTAAGCACTGCTCTCTTTTCTGGCTTTACCCGTGAGCTGGTTTTGGGGCTGGTTTGTTTCTCTTTGTGGTCCTTGGTCGTGAGTTTGTTTGGGGCTTGGTTGCTCTTTTTCTTGCCCCTATCTGTAAGCTTATTCTGTGGTTGCCTTCCCTTTCTTGGCTCTACCAGGGAGCTTAAATGTGTGGTGGTCATTCCTCTTTATTGCTGCCCCTGGTTATGAATATTTATTTGGTCTTATCTAAATAGCTCCATGATTATATGAAATAAAAATCTTTTAATGAAAGAAAGAAATTGAAAGGATTTGGGAAGAGTATGAAATTGTTATTTGGAAAAGAGTTTTGGAAGTTTGATATTAAAATTTCGATGACATAAATGCTATATCTAGGTTCAGGATTAGGTGTGTGAGTGCATACAAGGAATGGAGTCATGGGTATAGTGTTATGTTAAGTTTGAGTCCATTTTAACCTATTTGAAACCAAGAATTGGAAAAAATACCCTCTCTGGGTGATCCAATTCTATAAAATTTGAGAAAATAATATCCTTTCTGAATTAATTCAAGGATCTTGGGCTCTCTTTTGAGGTTTGTTTCACCTTTTTGTCTTTCGGTCTTTTGGGTGAATCAATTCCTCCTCTCTCATCTTATTTTTACTTTTTTTTCCTTATTTCTTGGTTCGGTTTTCTGTGTTTATTTCTAACACATAAGCGCTCATATATAGCCTTTTGCTATATATGAAACCATCAAGTAAGGTCGCAAGTAGGTCGGTTTTGTTTTGGGGCTTAGGGCGATGATGACAAAGGCACGGTGGTGATAGAGCGGAATGATATCTCATCCTACAACACCAGGACTCGATTCTGGGACCTGATGACTGTAGGATGAAAGTATCACTCATCGACATAAGACTGGCGGGGGACCCGTACCTTCCTAGGTTGTTAGTGGTCCTATACCCGATGACGTGATTAACTCGTGGACAACTACTTCTTTTTTTTCAAAATTGATAAAACAACTTGATAAAAACAGATACAATATTTATTAAATATATTTTCACTATAAAATATAACTTTCCTTTTGTATGTCTGAAATATATATATGTGCATGCAAAAATATAAATTTTAAATGTGTTACAATTTGGTTGTCCACTTGTTGATTACTGATACTGGTCTAAGAAGTACACTCCTAAGTTAGATTCAGTAGAATATCCTTCTAGTGGAGTGGCGGGTTTTATACATCCGGGTGACCGATAGTAGCCTTCGACGTCCCTTGAATACAAATATATATATATATGAGTCTAGCCCCGACCCGAGTGCTTGCGGTCCCATCTTTTCAGAGTTTTACATATGTTTTCTTGGAATTTTTGGACAAAACACACGTGATCTTTTCTCCAGGATTTTCCCGAGGTTTTGATAGTTTTATTTAAATTATTACCCATCAATTTTTCCCGAGTTTTCCGTTGTGGATTATTTGTTGATTTTCTCAAATTTTCCATCTTAGATTATTTGTCGATTTTCTCAAGTTTTTCCAAGCAATATTTTTTTTTGTTTATACAATAAATAATAGCTAGCTTAAAGGAGCAGCAAGTCTCCCAAATATACAGGTTTGATTTACATTACAGTATTTTATTTCACAGCATGTTATACTGTCTTCCTAGGATGTTATACAATTCTCCTAGCATGTTATATTGTTCTCTCAGCATGTTATACTGTTCTATTTCTTTAATGTATATTATATTATTTTCTTCTTTTATACTGCATGTTATATTGTTTTAATACACATTGTATCTTAGTATAGAAAAACCTAGTGATTACATAGGATTAATAACAAACCTAAAGTTGCTACGACAAGGAGCTTGGAGCAATCATTGTGGGCAGCACGACGAGGAACTACTTCAAGATGGATCTACAACATTAAAACACATTCACATCACCGAACACTTTCCTTAGTTTAAATAGCAAGTCATAAGATTTCGAGGAGGTTTGTCTAGTGCAACGTAAACCCTCACATATCACCTTTAGGCTTTTGCACCACCATGTTGTGTAATTATAAGTCCTAACACTTTAGGATTCTGAGGTTACTGTACGGTACAGTGTAAATCCTCTTATCTTTTTAGGCTATTTGCACGGTCAAATATCGTGTGAATATAAGTCCTAAAATCTAAACAAATTGCAGGATCAAACATTAAATAGCATTATTTCAAAGACATAAAACCAAACAATAGGATAGTTGGGAATTCGACAGAGTTTTCCTCGAATCCGTGATATCCCCTACTCTTCGCTCCTTTGGATTCATTAAAATAACTGTTCCTGTTTAAGTCACTCCCATTTAATTTTCTCATGTCCAATCTTGGACACCTAAACTTTGAAATCTGGAAGGTAAAACCACTGATCTTAATCGAGAGTTTTCTTAAGTGACCCCGGTCATTTAAGATGTAATTAACTATAGGGGCTTGCCTCTATAGGAAATTTGGAACCAAGGTAAAATAAACTCTATCTAATCCTTATATTAGGTAAGGGAATTTGTTGGTCTCATATAAAATATTTCGCAGACCAAACGGATGTCACAAATTCTTTTGTTTAGGTGATTGAGCCTACTACAAGTAATATATTTATTCTTTGGGATAAGTATATTACTCATGGTATCGTGCTTAGTCATTCAAACTATCCAAAATGTGAGACTCGTTTGGTCTCATCTATCTTTAAATTAAAATGTTACTTTCAAAAAAATTAAATTTACTTCAAAACTATTTTCATATTTATAAAACTTATCTCCCTTTTTTCAAAAATCCTAAAGTTTAAAAAGTTTTGAATTAAATTAAAACGGCCGACACTATGTCAGACATTAAATGAGCATTACTGATGGCAAAAAATCACAAGATCGGTAAGTCGTGTCCTTAAAAGCTTAAAACTTCTTGTATGATATCATTTTTAGGGTGATTCTAACTATATGCCTCCACTAAAAGGAGCAGTGGTACAATTTCTATTTCATCACATAACAGCTCCACTACAAGGAGCAGTGGTACAATTTCTATTTCATCACATAACAGCTCAGAAAACAATCTGCAGTAGGGCAACCGCAAAAGTACAGCAAGAAAAATACAAAAGAATGCTTATTGTGTCAGGTGTTTGACCATCATTTGATTTTTCAAGGAGAATTATTTAAGATATTCTTCGCCAGAAATTAATTGCGCAACAGTAAGCTACAAACCTGAAAAAACCATCAGTATAAGGCATAAATAAAACTATCATCTGCATAAAAGTTAGTACAGACGAGTCGCTTTTGCTAAAATTTACAAAAAAAAGGAGAATTTGACGGGTCAACAAAATAATAATATTTCATATAAGAAGTGTTGAAATTCAAGATGTGGAATAATCTTATTGATATCAGATTATAAATAACCCTTACATGAATCCTAGAATAGGAAAGAAAATAAAAAAGGAAATAACAAGAATGAAAAAATATAATACATAATATCTCCAATTAATTAATTCATACCAATTAATTGGAGATAAAGGAAACAACATAAAAATAAAAAAACCTAAAATAAGAAAGGAAATAAATCTAAACTAAAGAAATAATTTATTCCTCATAGCTTCTCACAGGAATAAATTATTTCCTAATATAACATCTAAAACTCTCCCTCAAGTTGAAATATAGTTGAAAATTATATTCAACTTGGATTTGAAAGCATCACACAATGGGCGAGGAAGATCCTGTGAAGTAGAAGGTGAAGTCTTCATCCCGTACTGCAATTTTCATTAACTGCAGTTCCAACAGTGTCTGTAGGTAGACGGAAGGCTCCTACAGGTATTGTTGCAGTGGAGTTTGCAGGGAAGAATACAACTGTGGTTATTTTTACTGCAATTCCTACAGTGTTTGTAGATGGGCGAAAGAATCCTACAGGTAATACTGTAGAGGAGTTTGCAGGGATATAGACAGTCTACAGAAAAAACTGACTTCTAGATGAATGTGGTTGTCTTAGACTGCAGTTCCTGCAGTACCTGTAAGTAAATGAAATGTTCCTACAGCTAATGTGACAGGAAAGTTTGTAGAGAAATAAACAACCAACAAGAAATGCCACATGGTATGGCCTGTAGCAAAAAAAGGAAAAGCTCATGAGATAGGCCTTACTTCAGGAAAAGGCTCTAGAGCAGGGTTTGTTGCAGGAAAGATTCCAGTGGGTCTAATGCAGGAAACGGCTTTAGAGGAGGGTTTGTTGCAGGAAGACTTTTAGTAGAGGGTCTGCTGCAAGAAAAACTCTGGAAGAGAGTCTGATAAAGGTAAAAACACCGAAGGAGGGCGGCCCCAATGGATTGATTGAAGTATAAACTCTCCAGGTAGAGAAATGTTAACATTTGTTGCGGAATTCCTCATTCAGGATCCCAAATTGGATGATCAAACTTGCAGAAATCTCCAAATTTATAAGTTCTTATCTTCATACTGTAAGTACAATCCTTCTCTCAAGGATGTTGGGGAAATAAAGACAGGTGGCTTACACCCACAACTCTGGGCGTTAGTGCAAATAGTGCTTTGACAATAAAGCATCACTTTGGCCAACAGAGTTATATGCCAAAATATTCTAATTGTAGAGAGCATCAGAAGACCCCTTGATCCCGGATTACCAACCCCATCAAACCCAAGCCCCGACACCAACGTCTGACCCACACCAATCTTCCTGAGAGAGTAGCTTCCAACTCTACCTACGCCCACGTTGGGAAGCTTAAAATCGTTGGTCTGGCTAGAAGACAGGGAAGCAGTCCGCTCACTGTCGTTTGTAACGTCGAGCACATCAATGGAATATCGAGAGGAGCCCACAACGGTTGGCAGGTAGGGATCGGCATCACGGAGTGTGTAACCGCCTAATCCACCGCTGGTGTAGGTCGAGCCATAGTAGATCTAGCTTGACATTGGAAGAGGAGTGGCGAAGGAGCTAAGGTTTTCGCGGGTGGAAGAGACAGAACTAAAGGATAAGATCGGCTTAGGATTTAGTGGCAGCACGCTCCCATCTGGTGTGCACTTCCTCAACCTCCCCCTCTTCTTCTTCATCGGTCCAACAAGCGGGCTTGACCCAAACAGTACTGCAGCAAAAGAAAGAGCTTCACTCACGAGCTACTGCAGCGATGGAGGTCCTGTTGCCACCACTGAAGCGGCAACTTGTGTTCCCGTCGCCTGAGATATTGGCGAAGTAACACCACTCCGTCGAGGCTAAGGTTATCTGCCCTTGCTGCATCTAACACCGCTGGGGCGGAGGACCAAAATCTCGCAGGATAACTCCTCATTACATCCTCTTTACTTTCTGAACAAGAAACCAACTATGAGTCATAAAACCAGTGTTTTCTCAAGGCAAAAAACGCTCCCGTTCTAGATTTAGCGATTGTGACCCAAGTTGTGAAAGAGTAGAAGCGAAAGAAGGGATCTATTCCAACAGCAAGGGCTTGTGGACAGCCTGCAGGGAGAAAAAGCATCCCTCTCTTCCTACAGGAAGAAAGGCAAGAAATGAGTTCAGCTACTCTGGAGGGAGGATCGGCGGCTAGGTTTGAGAATTAAAATTCAGAATAAAACGAAATAATGTTACTGATATCATAAGAGGTTATAAATAACTCTTACATAAATCCTAGAATATAAAAGAAAATAAAATAAAAATAACGGGAAAAAAAAGGCAATAAAAAAATAATAGAAAAGGAAAGATATAGGACCTATTATTTCCAATTAATCAATTCATAATAATTATTTGGAAATAAAGGAAACAACATAAAATAAGAAAGCCAAAAATAAGAAAGAAAAACAAATCCAATCCAAAGAAATAAGTTATTTGCACAGGAATAAATTATTTTCTAATATAATTTCTAACAATAAGAAATATTATTCGATCAATTATTGTTACAGTAATATGATGCGGCCATCATTTTCCAACTAGAGTCGAGGAACCACTCGCACGTGAAATGTTTCCACGTCCGTATTGGACAAACGCATGAAACACAGAACTGAGTCCGATCATGTTTTCAATGGTCTGGTCCAAATTGGCCTACCTTTAATGGTCGGAAAGACCTTTTAGGGTCCTAGTTACCTTGCTTAACACTATATTAAGATTAATTGTTTGAAGAAATATATATTTATTTTTTTGGACTGGTTTCAGATTTTTTTTTTATTTATGTTGATCTAAGAATCTTAGATTTCTTACATTAGGAGTATTGTATTATTTCTCGTCTCAAGTGATGTGTTTGTACCTTAATTGCAGAATAGATGAGGATCCCCGGGTGGAGTTCATGTCATGCAAAGCAATCAGTGGATGATGTTCTCTTGTTTCTTTCACCCAGGACAGCCACTGTCGAAGCGCTCTAAGGTTGTTTTCATCTGGGGTATCAACCATTCATATTCGTACTACACCTGCCTAGCATAGGCTTCACGTTCTTGTTGTTTTATCTCACAAAACAACAATTAACTCCTAATTTTCTTCCCAAATCTTGATATATCTCGAACTTTTGATCCTTAAGCACCTAGAATCCTAGAACGACGTCATCTAGAATCAAAGCCAACAAACTCCAAATTTTAAGGGATTTCTTTTCTCCACTCCTGAACCTAAATCCACATAACCTACCATATTAAATCTGCCAAAGATTATCCCTACACCCTCCATCTTTAACTCTAACCCTAAACCTAAATCACCCCCTTTGTTAGTCAAAAACCAAATTAGAAAAAAAGAGATACCATGTTGCCAAGTAGAAATATACAAAGAGCTACCTAAGAACTGACAATGAAGAGCATAAAAGATAGATCATCAAACTATAATAAAGGCATGCCGCTTTTGAGAGGAAAATTTCCAAAAAGTCTGTCAAGGTTATAATGGCAACCCGCTAGATCGAGAGAAGGAAGTCCACCTGACACCATTCTAGGATTCCTAGAAATTGCTCAAGAATCGGATTTAGCAGGGAGATTGTTGTAAAACAACAAGGAAAACAGAACATATGAGGCCGACAGAGTTTGAAAATCGAAGAATTTGATGACTGTCCGGATGAACGAGTGTTCACCTCATTTTCAGTGAGGTCTTAGTTTCCTAATCACAGAACTCAAAATCTAGCCTTAGGAGTTTCTTGTTGACCATCTTAGCAGACTAGTAATGGGGCCCACCTCCCGTAAAACTTCAAACAACTTCTTAACTCATTTTTGTGAAAAACTTGCATGAGTGGTTCAAAGCACTCAACTTCTAATTGCAAGGGCTAAGGATCAACATGTAGAGGGCCTGAAAATGAGTTCCTACAGGATCAGACGGCCTTAGGTGAACCCTTTGTAACTCAGCAACGCATTCACTACACCACGCACGAAGTTGACACATTTTTGGCCCGACCGTCGGCGAACTTGTCTGGACGACCTCGGATGACAAAACGGATCACGTCAACGCTTCTGGAACGTCAATTTTAGCAGGGAAGGGCACCCATATTGCAAGGGTTGCGCGCGCGCACAAATGACACGGAAATTGATGCCCTTTTTTATTGGGACGTGGGTCCGGGCTCAACTCAGGCTCGACTCGGGCTAATCACCAGCTCACAGAATTTCAAATTTTAAATTTCAAAATTGAAACGGAGCATATAAAACTCATATTAATTGAAAATAATATGCTTTTATTCTTTCCCAATTGAATCGCTTACGTCAAAGGAAACTATTCAATTCCCTGCCAAAGCTTTCACGTAACGACTCCCTCGAATCTTCGGCTATAAAAATTGGCCTCCGACAGAATGATTCATTGAATCATCCTCCGCTCTCTCCCGCTCCCGTCTACTTTTTCTCTCGTGCGATCGAAATCCCTGATCACCCTCTAGCGCGACTGAAGCGCACTTCTTCGCGTCTCCTCTTTGTGCTGAAGAACTTCTCTCCCCCGTTCGACTCCTTCCCCTCTGAACCGAAATCCCGCACGCCCTTTCCTCCTCACTGCATCTGATGTCTGCTCATCTCTCTCGTGCGACAAAAGCCCTCGCTCCTCTTCGTTCGTGCGACCAGAAACCCCCACTCACCTCAGCCTCTCTGCAACGAAGCCTGCCTTCTCCTCTCGCGCTCGACCGAAGACCCCTGCTTGGCTTCTTCCGCTCGAGCCCGCCTCGCTACACCGAAGCCCTAGCCTTCTCTCCACGGCTTCCTCATTCCTCAAAGCCCAAGGTCATCATCTTCGTGGAAGTTTCTACGCGTTCGAAACATACCAAAATATTTTTGGAGCCATTAGATACTTTGGTTTTGAAAGGCTTACTTTTGGGCCAATCCAGGTATTCTGAATATGCATCTTCATTTCACATTTCCCTATCTCTGATGACCGTTTATTTTAATTAAACTACTTACACGGCATGAACTAACGTTGCAGGTGGTTTTCATTTTATTTTTAAATGGAATTTAATAAGTTATATATTGCACAGGTTTTCAAACTATAAGACAAATTGCCTCTTTGATCTGATTTTCCAATTTTTTGGGTAAAGACTTGATTAAATCAGCTAAATCATTGAGGAGCAAAGAAGTTTTGCATTCATTTAAAAAAAAAATCATGTCATTTCAAATCATTTTTTTAGACACATTTTGATCGGCAATCCTTAATGTGCAAATCCTTTCTACTGCCTTTTTCTATATTTCGAATTTGTACTTTTATGAGCATTTATGGTTAATTTTACTTTGTTTCATCTATTGATCAACAATTCCATTACTATGAGGACATCAAATCACTTAGAATGATCTTATACCTGCATAAACACATCATACCATAAGGTGCATGAGAAGAAACGATTTGTTTCATCTATTGATCAACAATTCCATTACTATGAGGACATCAAATCACTTAGAATGATCTTATACCTGCATAAAAACATCATACCATAAGGTGCATGAGAAGAAACAATTTCTTCCAATGTCTTTTACTTGATGAACATGTTTTATCACTTGTCTGTATTGATTTCATATGTTGAAGCATCACTTCCCGATGAATTATTTTTTATTGTTTTTTAGCCACGGAGATTGGATGAATGGTTTTATCAGGTCATCAAAATTGGTGTTGTTCAATATATTATAACTAGACACTTACTGCCGTTCTGGTTTAGGGTTTAG
>NEWO01000040.1:399289-529379 GCA_003013225.1 Phalaenopsis aphrodite | reverse complement strand
ATCGAATAACATAGTGTAACTCAACAATAACACCAAGAAACCGCGTGAATAACACCGCAATAACACCTAAAAACTACCGCAAAACACGGTGAATCAATGGCTGACAAAAAGCACGAAAAATACCGCAAATAACACCTGAATACTACCACAAATAACACCGCAAAACACCGTGAATCCATGGCTAGCAAAAAACGTGAATAATATCGTGAATAACAACGGACGCAGGACGCGGGGAGGGCAAAACCGTAAACAATTTTCTCTGAACGTCGGATGAAGGGAACTCGAGGGCGACATGTAACACAAAAGGAAACCAGCTTATCTCGCAAAGCAGCGAAGATGAAGAAAACAAACACCTATGTCAGTGTTTTGAAAACTCTCCACAGTTGTTCCGCTATGCCAAACAGGCCCTAAAATATAAGTCAACACAATGGTTAGTCTTATAACCTCAAAAAGTAGGCATGGTCACTGATGGGTTAAGTTGATTTAAAGGGCTTGTTAACCTTATATTAGTGAATTTAATTGAATTGGAGCTCGCATCAATAGGAAAGCCCAAAGATGGAACTTGCAAACTTGAGAGCAAGCAAGCACAATATGATTTTTCCTTGACTTTTGTTTGATTATAGGAATTAAATTGATTGAAATATTAAGGTCTATGGTTCTATTTGTAAATTGCCAAGAAGGTTGTGCTTACAATCCTAGCTTTCCACATGCCCATTTGTGAGACTAATGATTCAAACATTCAAGTCAGCTCGACGTTAGGTCTTATGACCTAAACATGAAAGCAAAGGGGCATATATGTTGGTGACACCAAATTCTAAGATCAACTACAAATCAATAAGGTCTAACCAAAGTTTAAAAAGCCGAAATCGGGAACCGAGGCATTTTACTCTAGCTAGTCGAGGTGTAAGCCTTGAGGCAGATCGAGGCCTAAGCCTTTAAGTGGATTGAGGCGTAAGACTTGAAAAATAAAATTAATAACTAATAAAATTAAAACTAATTCAAAAATATACTAAACTAATAATATGTTGATTTAATTTATCATCATAAAAAAATAACAACAAATCTAAATGTTAAACATTGATATAAAATAGAAGTTTGAATATGATTCAATGTAAACATTCACTTAAAATTTAAATATTCATGAGATTCAAGATAAATAGTTGACTCAGACTTGCTTTCGTCTTCAAAAAGATCATTATATTTATTATCAACAAATTATATCTCATTTGACACTTTAAATTATTCTTCATTAACTATAATTTTTTTCTTAATATCAATTAATTTAAAATCTAATATATTTTAAAAAAAATAATAAATTAATAACAAAATTAAGTAATGATACTTAAATTATCATTTGACCTTTCTGAAGTACTCTCTCCAATATATTAAATATAATATAATATAATATATATTAATAATATTACATATTAATAATATAATATAATATTTTTTTTACAACTTAATTGAGCTCCGACGCAAACACCGCGAACATAAAACCTCGAGGAGTATGCCTCATAAAAAAGGCGCAAGCCTCACAGGTGACATCGAGTCTTAAGCCTCAAGGCATAAACCTAGAATGCCTTTTCAAATAATGGGTCTGACTCAAAAACTAAATTTATCTATTCAACCAACATAGAAGATTCCATAATCTTGAGGACAATTTTTGAAAAAAATTTATGATCATTAAGAGATTTATCAGAATTGTTGATATGTGTTTAAGGCCGTTTACAAAACTTCAATATCTTGGCACACTTCTCAATGCAACAATTGGGTTACTCCATAATTGATCAGAGGTTGAACACATTACCTGCCTAAAAATTTCTATAAATTTGCATTTATTATCAAGGCTTGTCCTATAAATAGAAACTTTTTGAAAGTGTAGTTTGCAATTCTAAAAGAAAAGTTAGCTGTGTACATAATGTTAATATTACTCTTTTATTTTGTTTGCTTTTGACTTGGCTAAAAACAATGGTGCTTGTTGATTGGGCAGCCAATCACTTCATCCACCTATTAGGATAAATTATTTTGCTCTATTATTGACAAAAAAAGGCATCCATGGAGTTCAAAACTTAAGAAAAGAAAAAAATAAACAATACCTCATCCGTTCAATGCCCTCTTATCTCCAGCAATAGCCATATAAAATAACATATATTTAATGTAAAACAAAAGTGAGCACAATATAGAGCTCTAGCAAGCTCAGAAAATGCGAGCATGTTCCACACTTATTTTCACTCTTTTTTTTATGCTATATTTCAATTGCAAGTCTAGCCTTCACAGAAAAAAATAGACCAAACAACACTTGATTTGCAAGACCCATATGAATGGATCGCTTTAAATTTAGTCGAAACAAATCAAACAAAACAGAGATTGGAAAGCCATTGCTTGCATCATTTGGGATATCTGAAAAAGTATATTTGTCAATTCCATTGCAATGTGGGATCTGAAAATCACCACCAACTCAACTAAATATATATTTGAGTTGATTTTTCAAAATGTATTGGATATCAAATAAAAAGTTAAATATATCTTCCTCTTGATTGCATATGGCTAATTAAACCTCCCGATGAAAAGAAAGAAGTTTAGATTAAGGGGGCCTTTACTACACTTTGTTTGTTTGTTTTTTTCCTCTCCCACACAAACATACAAATGCACGCACCCTGTATATGCAAAACCTTAAACCTACGACCTCTAGATTAAAAGACAAAGCTCTCAATACTTAGCTAAGGTGTCTTGCATAAGCTTTACTATACTTTGATTAATTGCCTTTAATAAAAGAGATTTGAGCTGAGAAAATAAAGATATATTGTTGGCTCAGTGTGAAAGAAGGATGAATGATCAGAAACTTGATCAAGGTATCATGATTCCATTGTCTTGGGTTTTCATGGGCGGCTCTGTTCTATTTAATTAGTAAAGTAGTCAACCCAACAAAATTGAAGGATCATATCAACAATCATGGGTTACATCATCTAAGGGACACTTATAGAATTGGGGAGGGAACTTGTCAAAGGGATCAATTTTATATGAACTAACAAATAGAAGGCTTCATACCCTACCAGGTGCACCTTGCGGGACACGAATTGTAAACTTAGCAATTAGTGAACATTCAAGCTTAGCTTATAACCATAATATATATGTCCTTCTAATTAAGCATGAGATTTATAAGATTGATTATAGTATTATACATGATATGAAATTGGCTCTTCATGAGCATTGGTTAAAATAAGACGAAGAGTAAGCAAGGGAATGTTTTAAACACAAAGTAGAGGGCTATTGCTCAACTTTCTAACTTCAACATTTCCATTAATAAAAGGGATTGAAATTAGATAGATTTCCTCTTAGTTATGATTTCACAACAAAAATGTCATCATCACGAAAAATCCCCATATATTTTTTCTATAGCTTGGAACTCAAAAAGATATTTTATGACAAGATTTCAAATTGTTATGATTGGCAATAATTATAACAATCATAAGGGTATGGCCTTTTTTTTTTTTTTTGCTTCGTAATAGGGAGAATTATATGGATGAATATGTATGTATATGCATGTCTATGCATGTGCATGCATGAATGTGTGACTATATATATATATATATATATATATATATATATATATATATCCAAAGGCTAATATATTAAAGAGGAAAAGGTACAGATAGGTTGTATGAGAGGGCCTAAAAGAAGGCCCAACTCACACAATACAACACACACAAAAACCCAATAATACAAAGATACATAAAGATAAAAAATCAAAGTATCATCTATTAGATTTCTGAGCTCAAGTAGGTTTCCATTCTTCTTCTTCCTACTGGATGTGTAGACCTGTCATTCTTCATCCGAGGATTGACTCATCTGATCAATGGATTGATCCAAAGGTGGTCGAACAGGAGTAGGTAGTTGCACATCATGATTCCCATGAGTCTGAGTAACATTGGATCTGATAAGGCGGTAGTGAAGCAGTAGAAGTATTTCAACCTGCAATATCAGTGATAGGTTCTAGGGCAGGCGAAGTCTGAAGAATCTCTCTCGCCTCCACGATAGGAGGTTCCAAAGACGGGGGAGCTACAACATTGTGTGGAGACTAAATTGTTGACATATTGCCTGCGGAGATATTGACGTCGTCAGATGTATCCTTATGATGATCAATAATGTCAATAACTTAGAGCTGATCAGGAGGAGATTGAATCACTGCCTCTAGTGGAGTATTTTGTTTTTTTTTCTGAGATAGGGGTGTAGATGATGACATTGAGAACTGAAGTGGTCGAACATACGACAGTTCGAACAATACGAAGGAAAAGGCTCAATCTCTATCTTCTGTCAATATCCATGGTGTTGTGTGAGCAACCAAATTTCCTCAAAAGCGAAAGAAGTAATGTCTTTTTCAACAAGCACTCTGGCTTCAGATGGACGAGAAAGATTATTAGCGCCAATTTATGTTATCAAATAGATCACATAAAGATTCATTTACACCAAGACATATTTTTATTTGATCACATTCAAATATGGACGAATAAGAAGTGAAAGAAAAGTCTTATCCCATTAATTTATGGGCTATCAGATTATTCCCAAGCATTTATATGTCCAATATAAATAATTTTATTCTCTTGAAATGACTTGAAAAATAATCTAAAAGAATATTTTGAATTTTAATTCATTACTCGTGTTTTCTTTTATCATTTTTTTATCATTTCAAAATACAAATAATTCTATTTTAATTCATTTTATAGGTTTACAGAGTCCAAATTTTAAATTATTCTATAAGTCCAAATCACCTGAAATTTTAGCAACCTCCCGGCGTCAAACCATGTTAGGGGGCAGAAGGGAATGTCAGACTTCCCAACTGATTCAATATTGTAAGACACTGCTGCCATAAACAATTTCAAATCGCAAAGCAGCATTCCCTTCACGAATGATACTCTACTTTCCCCAAATAGCACTTAATTCTCACGGACGGATACTCGCTTTTCCACATATGGGTATTTTAAAACCCCAACTTTTAAAAAAAAAATCCAAACGAGTTCGCAGTATTCCTTGAACGGTACTTAATTCCCACGGACGGGTTTCCAAGCCACCTCGAATGGAAATTTGCAAAAATGACTATGTTGCCCCAACGTGTTATGCGTCATTCATGCTCCGACGGTGTTGACGACGATGAAATGATTGGATCGACGATCGATGACAAAACAGAATAAAATACAATATAATTTTTATTTTAAATTTCTTATCTCTCCCTCTATTTATTTTACACAAAATGAAAAATATAAAATAAATAAATGGCTTAGTTATATTTTGAACCAAAAGTGACTCCTTGTTTTTGGCTGCAGAGTAGGATACGTAAGTCGAAAAGAGGAAGACCGGTCTAATGCAGAGATTAGAAGGTTTCGACATAGGAATCACACGTACCTCTAAAGCGGGCTATGGCTCTTAGGTCGCTAGTTTCAGTTCACGCGAAGTATAGAACAGGAGAAAGATTCCAATTGTTTTGAACAGCGAGAAATACGAGGGTGTCGGCTAAGGCAAACGAGGAAACTCGAAGCAACACTGTACAGCTAAGGCAAACGAAGAAGATTAGACCGACAAGGAGGATCGACCATGGCAAAGGGGAGAGCTCGGGTTTGGGGTAAGGCAAAGTGTCTCTGCTCGAGTTTCAATATGTTGGTTTCACGCGACGACACAAGTTTCGGTGGGTTGGCGTCACATGACGACATCGAGAGAGGCAGGGTAGGCAAAAAACAAACACAGAAGACAAAAGATTTCCGACATGAAATGGGAAGGAGACGGATGGACGAGAAAGACCAGGATGCAATGGAGCACATGAGGGGCTATGAGTTTCAAAAATGTTCTATAGTGCAAGAGACGAGCAGGGCAGAAGAAGAGCGGCTCGGGTTTGACACTGTACAAGGCGAGGAGGGACCACAATGCCGCCTAGGAACTTGACAATACAGCAAGAGAAGGCGAAATTGAGGTTACCAAGGCAGAGCAAGTTGCAGAGAGTGTCGCGACTGTCTACTTCAGTTTTGAAGAAGGTCTACGCAAGCTGCAATCCCGTTGTAGCTAATTGAAAATGAGAATCGCAAGCTCGATTCGTGAGAAGGGGAAGAAGAATATAGATTGCAACTTTGTGAGGCACCAAGAGCGAGATTGAAAGAATTAGAGCATGGTTGTGGCTCAGGATAGAGCGGAATAAGTGTGTTGCGATCCTAGGAGTGGGTCGCAATCCTGTTGTTGCTTTCCCGCCAGATATAGTCGCGACAGTAAGCGAGCGCAGGAAGTTTAAGAGGTTTTTGCAAGTTGTGATCTTGCCTTCAATCATGGAAGGTAAGAATGGGAAGAGTCGACTTTTTGGGTCACGTGAAATGGCTTCTACCTGCTCTAAATTTGAACGGCAAAGGGTACAGAGGGGCGATCGTGAGGCGTCGATTCTAAGTGGTTTCTTTTGTTTGTAATCGAGCCTCTCTGCTCTTCTAATAGATAGAGAGAACAATTATACTGTATTTGAATAAAGCACCATAATTTAAAAAAATAGGAATATTAAATATTTTCATTTAATTAATTATTCCTTTTTTTAATGGTCAATCTAGTTTCTAGTTGGACACTCAGTCTAATAAATACATTTTTTATTTTAGGTATTCTTACATCACTTCATTAATTATAGCATTTATATCTTTGACTTTTTCTCCTAAATAACTAAAAATTAATATTATTTAATGAATCATAATATTTGCTAAAAAAATATTATCTAATATGCTTTAAATTTGGTTAATTAAATATAATTATTGATGCACATAATATATGTATATATGGTGCAAACTTAGTGCTCTAATTAGTAAAAAGGCCACTTTGCTTTACACATTAAACCAAAAAAGAACTCAGATGCATCTCATTGCTCTAAACTTTTTGAAAAAACTAGGATTAGCACTGATTTGATTGAGATTTAATCACTCTTTAAATTCAATTAACCACAATTTCACCATAAACGCCATAAAAAAGGACTATTTATGTTGGTCATGCCGTTAAAAAAGAAAGGTAAAATTAATGTGGATCACTGTAGCAACTCTCTAACCAGAAAAATTATAGAAGGTTTCCACTTACAAGTATAAATGCATATAGAGAAATACCAAAAGATTTTTTCCGATTTATAAACAATTATTAATATTAGAAAAAACTTATTAAATGACTTTCAAACAGCCAATAGGTTTTTGTTAATTAAAATGTCAGTTAAGATAACCGAAATGGCCTACAACTTATTTACAAAGCATAAATAAAAATAAAATAAAATTAGATAAATTTAAACAGCTATCGAACCAATTGGCCAACAGACAAATTGAACAGTAAAGAAATATATACAAAGGATGTCCGAATAGAAGTCGACAAGAAAGCCATAAAGCTAGCAAAACAAAATTCAAGGCTACGCATGAGTGGATTTCTAGAATATAGATATTCATAAGCAACAAGATGAAAAAGAGTATAAGCATAACATACTGGGCCATATTGCTGTCGGTGTTGATTTGATGGCAAAGCATGGAAGTCTGCATCCAACACGGCAATCACGCTATTCAAAGAAACTAAAACAAGGCAAAGGTCAGTATCAAATCTGTGAAAAAATGATGCAACTGATTACAAACAAAGACACCTAATATATACATTCAGAAAATTTAATACACAAGAAGGTACCCAAGGATGGAATTACAAAACCTGCCAGATGTAAAAGAATTTGCAAAATTATTAGGTAAAAATTAAATTTAGTCCAACAGATACCATAGAACGGCGTCTTCAAATGTACTGAACGCTGCGTAAAATAATGCAAGCAAGCTCCTGATGATGGATTTCAAAATATCACCAACTATGCGTTTAAATAAGTGCCGCCTCACCCTAGAACACAGGCAAGTTACAATGATCAAACCAAATTTCAAAAAAAAAAAAAGGTCACAAAGCACCGCCAAAGCCATTGTTAAGTTTGTCACATGACTCATTTGACAATTTAAAATCAGATCATCCATAATGACAAGTGGAAGGCATCATTGCTTTTGCTTAAAAAGAACTTAGAATAAAATTCACCGGAAGTAAATGAAAATTTCAAGTTGTTTGGAAACTTTTAAAATGTAACAGCCTACTTGTGTTGCATCGCCATCACATTATTGACACATCAATCATTCATCACATTCGAATGTTCTTGGTTAGGGCTGATAAATTTGTCCAAAACTCAATACTAGCTTGATGAGCACTCCGATTTTAATAGATCAAAAATCCATTTTAGGGTCTGTTTGGGGCAGTTTTAAATGTTTGAAGGAGCAGTTGTGAAACTGCTAAAGAAAAAACTGTTATTTAAAAAGTTTTTGTGGCTATTACAAAAAAAAAAAATTTTGAAAATGTCAGATTGCAACTTCCTAGCAGTCATCTCAGATAGTCCGATATGGTGGCAAAATACAGTTTTTATCTGCAGATTTTTTTAGAACGCAGACAAAAAATAGTTTTACCAACAACAACAACAACAAAGGCTTAATCCCACTGCGTGGGGTCGGCTACATGAATCCTTTTTCTCCATTGCGTCCTATTTAGTGTCATATTTTCATTTAGTTCTAATAAATTAAGATCATTTTTAATACAATAAGCCCAAGTCTTCCTAGGTCTACCTCTGCCTTTCTTAACACAAGTAAAATCTAAAACATCTACTCTCCTAATCGGATCATCTAATGGTCGACGTTTAATATGACCAAACCATCTAAGACGACTTTCTCTAATTTTGTCTGTCACGGAAGCTACACCAACCCTATCATGAATATATTCATTTCGCATTTTTGTCTCTAAGTGTAAAGTCACTCATCCACCTAATCATTCTCATCTCGGCAACATTTAACTTATTATTATGCTTCTATTTTAAAGGCCAACATTCAGTGCCATAGAGCATTGTAGGTCTCACCACCGTCTTATAAAATTTTCCTTTCAGTCTTAGCGGTACTTTTCTATCACACAAAAGGCCCGAAGCATTCCTCCACTTCAACCAACCAACTTGAATTCTACTATTAACATCCTCATCTATATCACAATCGCTTTGGACAACTGACCCAAGATATCTAAATCGTTCACACCTTTTAATAATTTGATCACCCAAAGTCACACTTCTGTCACTAGAGCTATTACTACTAAAATTACATTGCATGTATTCAATTTTAGTTCTACTTAAACGAAGGCCTTTAGACTCCAATGTAGACCTCCATAATTTAAGATTTTTCTGGGCTTTTTCTCTCGTTTTATCCACGAGAAGAATATCATCAGCAAAAAGCATACACCAAGGTACATCCTCCTGTAGATGTGCGGTAAGACCTCCATAAATAAAGCAAAAAGATATGGGCTTAAAGCCGATCCCTGATGTAATCCAACAGAAATAAGAAAATATTTTGTCAATCCTCCTTCAGTTTGAACACAAGTAACAGCTCTAGTATACATATCTTTAATGACTTGAATATAAGTCATATCAACACATTTCTTCTCGAGAACTCTCCAAAGGATATCTCTTGGAACCTTATTGTAAGCTTTTTCTAAATCAATAAAAATCAAATGTAGATTCTCCTTATTATCTCTGAACTTCTCCATCAAACCTCTCAATAAATGTNCTATTACTACTAAAATTACATTGCATGTATTCAGTTTTAGTTCTACTTAAACGAAGGTCTTTAGACTCCAATGTAGACCTCCATAATTCAAGTTTTTTCTGGGCTTTTTCTCTCGTTTTATCCACGAGAAGAATATCATCAGCAAAAAGCATACACCAAGGTACATCCTCCTGTAGATGTGCAGTAAGACCATCATAACTAAAGCAAAAAGATATGGGCTTAAAGCCGATCCCTGATGTAATCCAACAGAAATAAGAAAATATTTTGTCAATCCTCCTTCAATTTGAACACAATTAACAGCTCTAGTATACATATCTTTAATGACTTAAATATAAGTCATATCAACACATTTCTTCTCGAGAACTCTCCAAAGGATATCTCTTAGAACCTTATTGTAAGCTTTTTCTAAATCAATAAAAATCAAATGTAGATTCTCCTTATTATCTCTGAACTTCTCCATCAAACCTCTCAATAAATGTATAGCTTCCATAGTAGACCTACCTGGCATAAATCCAAATTGATTTTGAGAAATTTTTGTGATGCGTTTTAACCTATGTTCAATTACCCTCTCCCATAATGTTAAAGTATGACACATCAACTTAATTCCTCTATAAGTTGCACACTCTTATGCATCCCCTTTATTCTTAAAAATGGGGACCAAAATACTCTTCCTGCACTCCTCAGTCATCTTTTTAGTTTTTAAAATAATATTGAAGAGTTCAGTAAGCCAATAAACTCCCAAATCTCCCAAATATTTCCACACTTCAATTGGGATATCATCAGGTCCTACAGACTTTCCACCCTTGGTTTTCTTTAAAGTCTCTTCAACTTCTTTTTGCTAATGCGACGGTAGAAATGAAAGGAGTGGCAAAAAATAGTTTTACCAAATATAAAAAATTATGGAGTGGCACCACACTGCCGCCCAAAATGCACCCTTAGTCTCAAATTATTCTGCATTTTCAATTGTCTCTTAACTCATCAAATATGAACCAAGATGGTCTTGCCATTCGCTTTGATATTCCTTTAGGCATAAATTGGTGAAAGCAAGCTTTCTTAAGTGCATATTGGAATTATTAGGGTCAATAACTGCTTAATTCCAGCTCAAAATAACGTGATGACCTCAAAAAATTCAAAATATCTTCATGAAACGCTTCCCTGGGCATGTTTTCATTTAAAAAATGACAAAGTTTACTGTGCGATATAATTAACTCAAATTAGTGAGTTGTGATACTAAATTGAACACCATAAAAAAATTGGGACTAACATAAGCACACCTCAAAAGTCTAGTTAAGCTCAAAAAACAAAACATTTTAAGCTCATTCAATAAAATAGAGAACTACCATCACTTATCCTCCAATCACTCATCTCCATCGTCATTCAATGGATTAAAATTCACTCAGTATCAGGAACACAGAACATGTGGTACTCGCCTAACCAAGTGATTAATTAGAAAATAGTGGCACTGCATAAATGTTAGCGAAAAGCATTCTGCAATGACAATTGACTAGTATACACATAAGACCATTTTAACAATTTAGCTAATTCAAGAGAGATTATAGACTGCAGATAATAACTGCCTTCAGAAATTCTACGATGCACAGCAGCTGACAGAACACCATCTCACATCTGCAGCAGCAACTCAGCAATTCCATGGCAATCCATCTTGTCAGGCTTTAGCGCAGCCTCCTCCCATGAGAGGGAAATAGAGGGAGAATAGCAGAGCAGAAAAATTCACGAGAAAAGAAATCAGATTTTCCTACAACAAGGGTGAGGGTGTATTTATAGCCCACACCTCAAGGTAAGCTTGTAAGCAGAAAGTTACACAAATAAACCCAAAACTAAAGAAACTTAAAGAGCTCTTACAAATAAAACCAAGTAAAAAAATGAGGGACCAATGTCACAATCTCTAAATTGGTTCTTTAATTCATCAAAAACCAAGTAAACAACAACAAGATTTCTCTCTCACAATTCAACAACTCCAAGAAATATTGATAATTTCAAAAGCCAGAGCTTTTGTCAACATATCTGATGCATTGCCATATGTTGGAAACTTCACAATCTCCACAATCCCATCATGAACTGCCTCCTCAATGAAATGGAACTTCACATCTATATACATACTTCTTTTATGATACATAGGATTCTTCGAGATAAGTAAGCATATTGACTGTCATAAAACAAAGACACAAACGTGAGTGCAAGTTGAATTAACACTCTTAAAAATCAATCATTTCAATCATAAATCTTTTTTATGCTTCAGATGCAGCAATGTATTTAGCTTCAATTATAGACAACGATATAACTAGCTACAAAATTAGCCTTCCAACTAACAGTATTTTCAAACACCCTAAATACATAACCTATATGGGATCTCCAGGTATCAAAACATCATACGATATCTGAATCTACATATTATGTAATCACTTCATCTAAATAATCCAATATTTCATAGCTCAATCACACGGTCATGGCCCCATTTAAGTACCTTAGCACCCATTTTAGCTTCCTAATAACATCTCACTAAATCAAACATGAACCTACTTATAACCATGATTGCATAAGCCAAATTTAGCATGCAACAAATCATAGCATGCGTGATACCACCCACAATAATTTAGTAAGGATTTCTCTTAATACATAATCTTTCAACATCATCGCAAGTTATTTGATTCTTACTCAACTTAAAAATGTACTGGTAAAGGTGTCGAAACATGTTTAGAAGCTGTCATTTTATACCTGTTCCCAATCTTTTTTATTAATGTACAAAGGACACTTCTTGCCCTTCTTTATTTCAGATGATATCCACTCTAGAATTTATCTGGCAGAACCAATATTCTTCACTTTTAACTCCACCTTAAGAAAGCCTTCAATCTTGTGATTTCTATTAAGCTAATGCCTACAAATAACCTATCATCAAAATGAAGTAAATGACATAATGCTATTGACCGCCTCAAATTTCGAATATACACAATCATCATTATTTCTAAGACTGAAGAGTATATCAAGCATATGCTCATCAAAACATTAGCAACACATCCTAGGAATTCATTTTACCTTGGATAAGGATCTTTTCAGAAAAACATAATTGATTTCCAAATCAAACTTCAGTAAAACTACTAGGTTAAATCATGTAAATAGTATCTTCCAAATCTCCATGCAGTAATGATGTTTTAATATTCATGTGCTCAATGTACATGTTAAACTACCCAAGTACGATAGTGAAATGTATAAATGTATATCATAAAACTTGAGATAATTTCAGTATAGTTTACACCCCTTATGTAAACTCTCGTCATAAGTCTAGCTTTGAAATTTAGCTCTTACACTCCAAGAATTTCACCCTTCTAGCAAAACCATTGCAGCTGACAAACTACTTATTTATTATCTCGACATCTAAGTGCTATTCTTCCTAAGGGAGATCTCTCTTTATTCATAGCTTGTTACCATTTATTTCTTTCTGTACTTTCCGTGACTCCCTTGAAGAAACTTGATTCACCTCCTGCTAAAAAATACCCAAGAAATGATAATTACATGCCCATATCTTTGCAGTCTTGAACCATTCTACTAAGTTTGTCCCTAGCCAAATCAAATGTTTTTTGTTGCATTTCTTCAATGAATCGAAGTCTAAGCTATTCTGTTTCTGCTTTAGTTGATCCTTAATCATAACCTTCAATAATTTCAAGTTTCTTTGACTGCTTCGCCTTAAGTTGCAATAGTCTTGCTTTGGTCCAAGGTTTTTGGAACTAAACTTTTTTTGTTGTTAATTAAAAAAATGACATCACTGTCTCTTAAATATTTAAGATGATCCAATTCCAAACATCAAAAATTATACAATTTTACATTCTCAGGATATCCAACGAAAAACATTTCAGAACTCTTCTGATTCTTCTTTTATAATGAGTATAAGCAAAGCAACCAAATACCATTAGTCTAATATAGTAACTTGGTTGTCTAATCTGCGTTTCTTATCGAAACTTGAACAAAATAGACCATAAATAATGCAAATTTATCAAAAAGGGAGTCTACTAACTGTTTACGCAAAAAAAAGTCCATAACAGAACTACATTTTTTTTTTACAGAACTGCATTATTAAATATACATCTTGCCATTGCAAGAATGAACCTATTATAGCCTTCAGCTAGCACATTTTACTCAAGTGTCAACATCACTATATGATTTTGTAATGCATATAATATATCATAAATTGATCCGAACAAAATCCAAAGTTGTGGCGAGTTCTCGGCTTCTTGTCCTTTCCATTTTGAGTTCCAATCAATGCTCCTTTCTTTGAAATCTTCCAAAGCTTCAATTTTTGGTTCAAAAAATAAACCAATAACTTTCTTAAATAATCATCAGCAAAAATATAGAAACACCTTGCTTTGCCATGTGCACTTCCTAGGACCCCAGATAAATATAAATGCACATGAACTAATTTTTTAAGATTTATATTCTAAAGTGGCAAACCTCAACCTCTCAGTTTTTCCCACCACAAAATGTTCACAAAAATCCGAATTAATAGGTTTTTTATCTTCAAAGAACCCTTATTTGTACACTTTTTTTAAGCCTTCTTAGGCTTACATGTCCTAATCTTTAATGCTGCTACAACTTGGTTTCATCAACAAAATTACAAGACATGCTAACACATACTCCAATCACAATTCTACCTAGCAACGTATAAACTACATTCATATTAATGTCTTTCTTTAACATATGAATGTCTTTCATGATGACTATGAGAGCAATTGCCTTCATCATTACATTTAACACTGTATTCACTGCAATTTGGTTCATCAAGAGCAATCCAATTTCTTCTAAGTTCAAAACATACCTTATATTTTTTAGCAATCTTTTCATGCTATCATACAGTTTGAGTTGAACGAATCCTTCACCTTTAAATTTACATGCCTTGTTATTTGCACCACACATTATGCTAGCTTTTCCATTGCAAGACTCAAAACCAACTCCTGTTTGGGCACAAAAGCAAAAAGCGCATAGATTCTACAATCTACCCCTTCATGAACATAAGCTAGAAATAAATTTGACATTGCCATAGCATTTCTCCACAGTTGTAGCATCTCATCCATCTCTAAATGTTTATTAATTATTGTTCTCCTCTCTAGAAATTACTTCCTTAAATGGCCTTTTTTACAAAAAAAAGAAAGCTTTTTCTTCTTGCCTTCGACTTGGGTCATGATTGGTTCCTAGACCTTGGCTGATACAGCCGATTAGATAAAAAGAACTTGAGATAAAAAGAACTAATCTCTGATCGCTAATCTTTTATCTATAGCTTTTTAAAGTGCTGAACGTACAAGACAAATAGAATTGCACAGTCAGCTTTGTTCAACACCTCTCCATGTAATATTTTCTTCTATTTTTAAGGATCGCCTCCCGCAGAGCTGCATCCAAGCACTAGTGCACAATAAATGACTTCATTTTCAGCCTCAAAGGCTAAAATCAGTGAGAACACTGATCTTTTAAATCTCAATCGAGGCCACCAGAATCATCTTTATTCTTTAACCACCTTCCTCCTTCTCGACTATGTTCTTGATATATGCAGCCGGCTACAACTCGAACAGCCCTTGAACAACCAATCCCCAATCCTCGGTGCCCTTTGCCAGCAACCTTTCTTTCTCAGTGCAAGAGATAACTCCTCCAGTTTTTGGTAGTAGCTGATTCACGTGAAATTAAAGATTACATGCCACACCTGAGCGCTAAAGCCTAGCAAGAAGAAAGTAAAGTTGAGAGAAGCTGAAGGAGAAAAAGAGAGAAGAAGAAATTCAGTAGAAGAGGAATGAAAATGGATGGTTCTACAATAAGGAGTAGGGTTGTATTTATATTCATAATGTGAAATAAACTTACAGATAATTACACAAATAACCCCAAAACTAAAGAAAATAAAACGAGCTCTTACAAATAAAACTAAGGAATTAAAAGACCAATATCATAATTATAATGAAAAATAAATAAATAGATCTTTCTTTTTCCTTGATCGAACAACCATTTCTAGTCAACTAGATATTTTCCATGCTTCAATGAAATTTCAAATACCATCCATCAATAAATAAAAATCATTTTTGGAAGGCCAAATATCGCAATACCCACCTAAACCATCTGCTGCGGCGCTCTGGGTGCAGCCAATGGCATCCCACCAGTCAACACCAGACAAAAGACACCACCAAAACCTACATAAACAAATTGATTTGCAAACTCCAAACAATAGCTTAATATAGACCCATACAAAAATTTAGCGGCGTAAAGAAAACCTGTCTGCAATAGCACGTTCCCACGCAGCCGAGCTAACTTTAGCTTGATTGCTGGAAACGGCAGAAGGAAGAACACGAAATATCTTCAAGGTTGTCCGATCTTTGTTTGTGTCATGCCAAACTGAGGCCAAGCAGCAGCCACTAGATGAGAAGGCAGGTGTAGCAATGGCTGAACCAACATTGATGTGGTAACTATCAAGTTGATTGAAATTTGCACCAGAGAATATGTGGACTCCACCACGAAGAAAAGCAACAGCAACTTCACCACCATGCGCAGAATAAACTATTTGAGCTAGCTGCCTCACATCGCTCGGTAGGTCATATGGGTCAAAGCTGAGCCTTTTTGCCCTCTCAATGCTACTGTCAGATGAATTCCTCTCATCAGAGATGGTTGATGAAGAAGTGCATGGTTGGGGATTTGCCATGTCATCTGTTGGTGGAATGCTTGTGTTAACTCTAGTTAACCATACTGTTTGCATGGGCGGTTGCCCCCCAAAACTAGAAGGATTCCCAAATATTGGATGTAAAACAACAGGCTGAAGAGATGATTCCCAGCACTGGACCCTCCATCCTGTTATCGAAGGGCCCTCATCAGGATCATATGGAGACATGTACTGACCTGCACAGAGAATAGAGTAAATAAAATTTCTTCTTCGGTTGACTGAAATTAAGTGTATTAACATTGCAAGGCAAATGGAAACAAACTTGTCTATGAAACGAACAGGATGATGGTGAATGGGTATTACAAGAAAATATTTAGTAAAGAAATTGGAAGAGAATTCCAACATTTAAAATAAGTTCAGTAAAACCTTCAACTATTACTACTGCAATCATTGACCCTCCCTTTGTTGGATCAAAAGCCACAGCAGTAACTCCAGAACCCCATGTAGTGGTTGCTGCAGACTGAGCAGCAGCTTCAGGGCTTACATATGCAGAAAAATTAGAAACAGGAGAACAGTGAAGTGGTGCAGCCTCAATTATCTCTTGATCTGTTTGCTTCTTTCCTTGCTTTTCTAGAGAGATTACATACTCTTGCAAACTAAACAAACATGCTGCAAGAGGTGCAAAGCCTGTCCAACAGGGAGGACTCAATGGAGGAGAAATTGAGCAGGTTGTATTTAGCTTAGCGGCCACGTGAAAGCCATTCCCAGGGCCAGGTGTAACCTCCCATACAACAACAGTCGATGGGTTAACAAGAGGAACACCAGCAACGTGCATGACCCCTGCTTCAGTAATGATGGCATCAGCAGCCATAATACCACTTGGTCCAGCTCCTAGAAGTCCTTTGCTTGTTGAAAACCATTTCTGTGGTTCACCATTTTCAGGAGGAGGCCACTGTGCCCAGTGAAGCTGGATGGACCCTGATGAGAAAACTGAACAAACACAAAGGAAGTTTGGCCATCTTGCTGCAAGAATATATTTGTCCATTATTTCAGAGAAAGCCACCAAAAAATTTTGAAAAATGAAACAAAGGACCATGCACAAACTTATCAACACAACAATCCAAACCTGCAGTTTGAGGTTGATGTGTAATGAACTTCTCCTCAAAAGACGACTTCATATTAGATGAGTTGTTAGGATTTGAAGGCAGAGATCGAATCTAGAAAAAAAGCAAAGACAACCCCACGTGAATATTACCTCCATCACAATCAAGTAAGGGGAAACAAAAATTTATCTCTGTTTAAATAATGCCAACAATTAAATGCCTGAATCTTCTAAAAAAAAAAAGATCAGAAACTGACAATGGGTGGGGGCTGCAAAAATAAACCATCAAACTGAGGCTGCCAAGTTGGTTTAAAATAACAGAATAAATCAAACTAATGTAACGGACCAGCTCCTATAAGCACCATGTGGTAGCTTGGTACTGCACTTTAACCTTTTTTTTCAGCTTCTTAACAATGAAATACAGATGACAATTCAAGTCATACATATGAATCCTTGAGTGCTGGAAAGATGCACACCACTGATTCATTGCATGACAACAAATTAGTTGATATTTTGTTTTCAGGAAAAGCTCCTTTGTTAGATGGATGATGAAAGGAAATGTGCACATAGAAAAAAAAAAAAGTAAATAAGAATAGGTATTAATGAAATTACGAATTTAATTTAAATTTATTTGAATTATATAAAAATAAAATAACTACAGTGTGATTTGAACTAGAACAAAATTTTAATGCTTAGTGACTTTTTATATATTTTGGAAGAAGAGTTGGTTTATTTATAATATTAATCAAAAGAAATTAATACCGTCCATCCATTTGTTCGTACCCTAACAGTCCAAACTCACGAGTGGGTTTGTGCAGCAATTGCCTCAAAATCTGACTTACATGGCATGAATAAAAAAGGATTGCATCCTCGAACAATCAATTAAGAAATAAGAGGAGAAATAGCATACCGCTGTCATTCCTGACAACCATTTAGTGACAACAGCAAGATCTTGCCTCCATTCATGTTCACATTGCCAAGAACTGACATCTCGAACAAGATGAACGGGTCCCTAAAATACAAACAAAAAAAGGCAAAATTTGCCATTGTAATTTGAAAAAAACTGCCAGCATCTTTTTTACAATAAATGAGCAAAACAAAAAAAAGGAAGATCATTTTGTGGCATCAAGTAACAATTTTACGATTGGTCTACACACTCAGAGCTAATTCAACCGTGTAATTTGCCCAAATGGCAGATCGATGCTTCCCAACATGCAGGAGAAAAAATTGCAGCAAAAACAGGACAAATAGAAAAAAAGATAGCGGTTGCACTTATGAGATCAATCTAATATTTTGACAAACAATTTAACCTAGGCCTGTTCAACTACAAAATTAAAAAGGTTTATTGAAGTTATGAGAAAACTATACTTCAATAAATCTATAGATCTCCAAATTTTTACCTGTGATGCCTGAGTCCATATGGTGATTCTGCCATGAAAATTAGCTATCAACAGTGCACGAGAACAAGACTTCGGTGACCATTCAATAAACTGAACAAAATCTCGTGGGGAATCTGTTCAAATACCATTATAATGAAACAACATTAGAAAGGCCATGTCAATCTATAACTACTTGTAATTATGAATTTAAGAAATGAAAGCGTCGATCCCCTCCAAAATTGTAAAAAACCAATATTTCATTTGACCTTTACTGGAAACAATGACTCTTGGTAAAATTGATGTAGAGTGAAGCAATGTGCAATCAAAAGAGAATATACGGTATTTAGTGTTTAGATTACAACTTTAGGTCACCAGTATGGAGTATAGATATATTAATCATACGAAGTCAAGTAGAAATTTTAACAGCTCATAAATGCAAGTCATGAAATTTAATGGGGAAACATCTCAGTCAAAACCAAAGTGAAAGAACTGAAAGTGAAATCAAACAAAGATTATGCATAGAAAAAAATAAGTGAGAGTAGCGCCGAGCTAAGGTTATAGTGTATGAGGATTGATAGGAGGACTTAGAAAAGTTCACAAAATGATTAGAAGAGAAACACTGAAAATGAAATAGGATTTGGAACTGTTTAGGAGCAATAGCTGCAGTCCTCATCGAAAACAGCTAGAGGAAGGAATCCGGCAAAGATGTTAGAGACTACAAACATCAAGGAAAATCCACCACCTAATTCCTGACAAGCTACAAGCACACCACTTCCAAAAGGAAGAGTATACAGAGCTCTTAGAACCAAATTTTAGAGAAAACAATCCGCAAATGCATAAACTCAATCCAAAGTTCTTTAACAGTTCAAAAACAAGCTATTTATACTAAGCCAATAAAAAACCAACCTAACTGTAATTCAAAATTGAAACTCAAAGGAATTGGCTTGCCCAGGTGGGCAAGAAAATCTTTAAGCAGCATTCCATAAGGAAGAATTCAAAATCCTGGGGACTCCCTCTAGGGCGGGAGTTATGCTCCTGATTATGCCCCAAGCAAAAGTCATGTCAGTGTCATTCTCCCTAAGTGGAAAGGGTTTTTCCTTTGTCACAGAGCATTTGGATCCTCATAGTAGGACGATAGCACGGAAATGATGAAGATAACAAAAAAGTTGTAATAGTTCAATAGATCAATCGGTATGGACTGTCATTGATCCACTTTAAACCCCTGAATGAACCATCAACCCTACGCCTGAGCTTTCCAAATTAAGTTATGGGAAATTTCTCCTTCAATGTAATCCTCACCAAATCAGTTTCTTTGAAAACCATAGCTCTCCTAAACACGTTAGCCTGCTTCTGATATTTTGTGTTTTGCTTTTTATTTTCCTCCCTCGCATGCTCATGTAAGGTTTTAATCCCTCTGGCTCTAGCCTCTGTTTGGGAAATTTTTCCTTCAATGTAATCCTCACCAAATCAGTTTCTTTGAAAACCATAGCTCTCCTAAACATGTTAGCCTGCTTCTGATATTTTCTGTTTTGTATTTTCCTCCCTCGCATGCTCATGTAAGGTTTTAATCCCTCTGGCTCTAGCCTCTGTTTGGGAAATTTTTCCTTCAATGTAATCCTCACCAAATCAGTTTCTTTGAAAACCATAGCTCTCCTAAACATGTTAGCCTGCTTCTGATATTTTCTGTTTTGTATTTTCCTCCCTCGCATGCTCATGTAAGGTCTGAATCCCTCTGGCTCTAGCCTCTGTATTAATACTAATCTCAATAGCCAGAAGAATAGACACTAATTCCAATTGTGTGAGAAGCTTTCGTCTGTATATAATCTCAAAGGGAGTGCGGTCTGCAGATTGGCTAGTGGGCCTATTTTAGGCAAATAATTTGAGAAAAATCAAGTCTCTGCCTAATATTCTTTCCTACAAATCACCTAAGGAGGTTTCCAAAGCTCCTATTCATCACATCTAGCTATCCACCTATCTAAGGGTGACCTGTTGAACTAAAACAAGAGCTTAGTACCTAGCTTACT
The DNA here is from genome assembly GCA_003013225.1 of Phalaenopsis aphrodite. Classification (NCBI taxonomy): domain Eukaryota; kingdom Viridiplantae; phylum Streptophyta; class Magnoliopsida; order Asparagales; family Orchidaceae; genus Phalaenopsis; species Phalaenopsis aphrodite. The sequence continues at coordinate 508,617 of NEWO01000040.1, read as the reverse complement.
CCCTAAAATCCCTCAAAATTGCTAAGAAGTTTCACATCGCTATATGAAATGATAGTCCTAAGCACACCATGAAGATGAATTATCTTTTTATCATCCAATTAAGTCATTGAGTTGGAAATGAGATATAAGTGCTAAAGCTTGGTTTCAAAATTTTTCTAGTGAAAAGCTACAACAAAAGAAGTTATGATGAAAATATTATTGAAAGAAAAGTAAGGTAAATAATCTTGTTTGGTAAAATATACGATAACAATATTGGGTACATCTCTAAATTACTCTTAGCCTACTATATCAGTAAAATACTTAAAATTTTCTACTTTAGTTAATGAACAATTATATTTTTGGCCATTATAAAAAGTAACTAGTGTTCAACAAATACAGAATATCAAAAAGTTGACCACTGGCTCTGTTTGGCTCAGGTGCAGTTGCGTTGTCCCAGAAAGCTGCTGCGGGGAAGCTGGCTGTCTGTTTGGTGCAGCTGTGTGAAAACAGCTGTGTTAGTTGTTTTTTAAAAAAATGATCATGTTGCCCCTGTTTGCTAAAACTGTTTAAAAGAAGACTATAACAACCACATTTTTGAAACTTCAGAAGCAGAAATTCATTTCTAAACATAGCAGAAAGTTCAAATACACCAATGAACTAATATTAAGCCCCGAAAGTGAGATCAATCCATGAGAAAAGTTTCATTTAATATAGAAGGCAAAATAAATCAGCTTCACGAACAGGTACAAGAGTAAATTTTCCAAGTGTATACTTGTCAGCCTTAAAACAAGACTTGAATGAATTATTCTCAACAATTTAAGCATATAACATTGAACATGATAGAAGGCGTTCTGGGAATAAAATGGAAACAATAAATTGTATGAAGCCCTTCTTGATAAAACATGTATCGCATTGAAGAAATTTTTATTTGGCTTTATAAGAAAACAACTTCTACCCAAGCACGAAGGTAAAATTTGTATTGGTTTTATCGATAAGTATTTTAGAAATCGCCCCAAAATGAAGTTTTTAAACTTTATTGCACTGGAAGGGAAAAAAGAAACAGATGTAGTATTTAAAAAAACAAAACAGACGTTGACTCACACAGAATCAAGCACATATCTATCTCCAAGGTTAACCTCATCAACTAGAAGTAGAATCATAGCTAGAATTCTTTTGAAAGAACTGAAAAGTTTAACCTCATTAACTAGAAGCATAATCATAGCTACAATTCCATCTATATAAGATCCTATTCCTAAACATCATATGAACAATGTTTAATACTCATTTTAATGGTAAAGCAAATGTCATCGGCTGCAAATAGATTTCGTACGAGAGAAATGGTAAAACAAATGCCATCACACATTTTCACCACCTAACCTTCATGGAGATAGAATTTTGATGCAAGTTGAAACCCTTCACTGTGTGGTATTCATTACATAAGAATTGTGAGGTATGCACGTAAATGCCCCCAAATATACATGGCTCAGTCCTATTCATGGCTCATTCCCAAACATACATGGCTCATTCCTATACATTACGTAAGAATTGTGTGGTATGCATTACGTAAGAATTGTGTGGAATGAATGTAAGAGCGTGGACTGGAGGTTTCTATACATTGCTCATTCCTCTCACAGGTGCTTAAACAAACAAGCTTTCATCAATCCAATACCAAGCAAATGTTTAGAACTAATTTTAATTCCTCATATAATTCAGCAGCTCATGCAATCATAATTAATTTCAAGTGCCAATCCAAGCCAATAGCATCAAAGGCTGAAATACATATTAGATGAATTGTTTGTATTAAAATCAAGATGGTCAAAACCCACACATGTCCCACGTGCATTGCCTAGGATGAGTTCGCAAAAGCACCTCCTAAAAAGCAGTAAAAGGCAGTTTGGTGGGATTTAAAAAACGTACTGAACAATAAGAGCATTGCCTACAACACCAATAAATGATGTGATGCAGATCAAGTAGGGAGAAGAGAAACCAAAAAAACAACCTTCACTTTGAATTTATAGCCACATTTTAATAGAGAGGAAATTGGAGTAAAAAACTGTGATACTTTTTACCAACTATTTACCCGACTACAACCCAAATCAACTAATTATATATATATATATATATATATATATATATATATATATATATATATATATATATAACTCTGCTACTAATGGGCACCGCACTCACCACAAATCCTGCTAAAACATTTCTTTTTGGTACAGCAACAAGATTAGCCCTCATTTATAGGCTAAAAAAAATTGTCTAGCTAATTTAGCAACCATAAAGTATGGTTTTGCATTACAGCAAAACAATAAATTGGTCAAAGTTAAAAACAAATTTTGGTCAAAGTTAAAAACAAATTTTGGTCAAAGTATGGTTTTGCACTGAATCAAAATCTCTGCAGCGTCACCTTTAATTACAACATTCAACAACAAAGACAGCATAAGAACCATTTCTGTCAAAGTTAAAAACAAATTTTGGAAAGCCATGTAAGAATTAATTTTTTTTTTTGCCAAAAATATCAAATACAACCTTTGACATATTTGCATAAATGAATAAACTTCTGATATGGACAAGCATATGAGAAAGCAAACTGATATAATGAAAATACAAGTTTCATATTAATGATTCAAACAATTATATGGACATTTCATTTCAAGCCCAAATAGAATACTCTTGTTTAGACAAGTATGAGATGGTCTCGTCAACAGTATACAAATACATGAAGTATGTACTCAAGAGTGCGCCCTTTTTCTATGTATATTTTTTACCTATATATTTCATAACTTTACTATTGTGCATAAATTGATATTCCTACAATGAAAACCCCAACCCTTTCAAAAAATGGTAATGAATTTTTAATCAGACATCCTCACCCAGTTTTTTGCTGGAGTGCATCGTTTTGAATGAAACAAATGTTTGGATTTCTACTTTGGAAATCCACAAGGGTAATGTTGCACGTACTGTGTTTCCATCAGAAAAAATGTTTCGGATTTCTTTTTTTGCAAACCAAAATAATAAGAAAAAAATACTAGAAGAAGAAATCATCTCTTTTGTGCCAATCACTTTAGGCGCAACTGTAATCAAAGAGAAACAACTCCTCCTTAATATCATCTTCACTATCAGAAGCTCACGGATCAGGCAAATTTTTATGAGGAGAAGCCACTCACAATCAAGGAGCTCGGCCTACTAACGATTTTAACCTAGATTTCAAGCCGGGAAGAAGAGAGATTCAAAACAAGCGAGGAAAAGGGGTTTACACTTACCTGCTTCGGCCTTCCTGGATTCTTGCTTGGTCAAGGAAGAGGAAAGCATAGGGGCCTCACGGAAGAAGCTGGGGCGTCGACGTCGATGAAGGAGATGGTCAGACGACGTTGGACAAGGAATATTGAGGGTATTTTAGAATATTAGCGAGCGGAAAGCTGGGGCCGCGTGGTGGATCCCGCGGCCTGCTTTTCTCCCGCTTTAGCTTCGTTAAGCCGCGACGCTGGGAGCCAAACGACAAATTTTCGCGATTCGAAGCCGCGAAGCCTCAAAAAAAGCGGCGCCAAACGGAGTCTTAGAAGTTTGTGAAAGCTTAGAATGAATGGAGGTAATCTCTGGACCTAATTCCAAACCATTCCTACAAACCTGACATCACAAGCTACACTTCATCTAATCTTTCATTCATTAGGAGTCAACATGTCAGTGAGCTCAACCAGTAGAAGAAAAATCAACATAAATGGTCAGAAGAGATTCTAGATTCACCCCTAACAGCGTGTATTGTTCATTTGACTGTCGCAGCCACCCTCTTCTGTTGCAGCTAGAATGGTTGATGTTGCCTTGCCATTCAGGAAACAAGCCAACAACCTCCTAACTCTTAAAGTGCTCATCCAAACTTTCCACTAATTCCGCCCAACCAAGGTTGCAAGTCTGAATTAAATATGTGAAACTAATTGTAAGTTAAAAAAATATGTAATAACAAGTGTTACCTTTCTATGGCTAATTACAAATAAGGTTTTCACCTATTAGCCATCTTTAACTCTTTCAACATATCTCACCTTGGGATAATTATTAACCTCTATTAGTTGAGGCAGCCCAACTCCAAATCCTCCAATAATAAGTGTTACCTTTCTATGTTAAATTTTCTTTTAATCCAAAAATTCCTCTTATGCCTCCTTTAATGGCAAGAAAACAAGCAAAGGTAATTGTTAAGTTGCAGAGCCTAATTTTTGCCCTACAAAGAAAATGGCGACATATACATAATATTAGGTTTCCCCTTTAGAAGGAGAAGGGGGCATAATCTTATGTATCTCCAAGAATTAATAATTGAAATTCTTCACAATCAATCAATGTGAGTAAAACAAAATAAAATTCTTGTGTATTGATCTTCTTTTTATGATTTCTATTTTTTCGCTTTATATATTGCAAAGGTTTCACTTATTTCCCCATAAAAACTATCACAACAAGTTAGAAAACATATTTTGACTTTCTATATGGCACAAAAATATAATGTAGAAACTTGGCAACTTTGAAATTCAACATCAACTATGTAAGAAGTTGAATTCGACAGTGAATATTCAAGTCTATCACCAGCATATTCCCGCATCAAATTTCGTTCTCTTAGTCATTCTTTTAGGTCATGCTACATCACAATATAAGTAGGTACATCCTCCCAAATATCCTTCTGAATGATGCCTCATCACCAAAAATAAAATCACTAGCAAGCACCAATGAGGTTCTCGTTTAGATCACCTAAACTGGATAGCAAAAAAATTGTTGAAAACCCTTGATTTCACTCAAAAATGTTCCAAATTTTGCTAAAAGAGAGGTAGCGCAATCCTAACAATTTGTGAAATATGATGGCAATAATCTTAGCATATTGTAGCCACAAAGCATTCTCAAAGCATCACTCTTAGCTACAAATTTCACTACCCAAAAATCCATGAGTATCTTAACAAACCAATCCCATCATATTTATATAATGGTTTGATTGATCAACAAAAATAACTATAACAGAAATATTATACTTACACAAAAAATTATGCAATTAAAAGAAAAAAATAAATGAATAAAGCTAATATTAGTATACATAACATCTGATAAAAAGAAATAATAGAAATAACTAACAAGTGATAAGACTATTTTGAGGAACGCAACAAAGAATAAGAACGATAAACTAAAAATTTATATATAAAGAAAACTGGTAATTATAAGTTATAAAAGTTCAAAGATAAAAAAGAATGGATGCAAAAAATGAGAAAACTTGATCAAATTAATTCAATAAGAAATAAAGGAAATATCAGATGCTTGATTGATATAAATATATCATACCAGCTTTAACATTGAATACTGCACATTCTGTTGGTCTCTCAGGATTTAAAATGTGGATTGGTACCCAAAATGGTAGTGTTGCATTAGAGCTGTGGATTACCAAAAAAAACAAAGGAGGCTTTACATACATAGCACCCAAAACTTTTATATTTACCTATCTCACACCAAACTTTCATAATTACAAACATCATATGTAAAGTAGCACTCATCATTACATTTTAATAGTCAACTGCATCTTTTCATCCATCGTTAAAGTGTGTTATGTGTGTACAAATGAAACTTTGGGTGTGATATAGGTAAATCCATTAGAATTGGGTGTTAGGTATGTAATTTTCCCAAAAACAAAATGTTAGTTACAATAAGTAAATGCCTATAATGATGGACACAATTTTGTGAGTAATTAATCTACTGCACAAAGATATGAAGACCTCTCAACATGTAAATAAATTGGTAAATCATTGAGTAAACTATATTCTCTTACTTTCATCTCTTTAGCTTCAAAGCCATAACTACGGAGAAATTACGCGCAATGCCGTTGTGAGTAACTAATATAGTTCACAAAAAACAAAGACCTATTCATCATTTAAATAAATAGTAGACCAGTGAATAAACAATATGTTCTTAGCCAAAAGGATACAACTATAAAAATTTCATGTAAAAAAGTAATCAAAAAGTAATAAAAATAATAAATTCCTTTCACATAAAGAAGTAATAAATTTCATGTGGTCATTATGAATAACTAGAATGATATTAAAATATTTATAAAAACATTTCTCAATTAGCTAAATAACAAATAAGATGATTTAAATACACAACTCAGAATAATTTCATGAGAATTAATTACTATTATTATTATTATTATTATTATTATTATTATTATTATTATTATTATTATTATTATTATTATTATTATTATTATTATTATTAGTATTCTTATTGTTGTTGTTGTTGTTGTTGTTGTTGTTGTTGTTGTTGTTGTTGTTGTTGTTCTTGTTGTTATTTTTGTTATTATTGTTACTATGTATCTCATATTTTCCCAAACAATTATCTTAGAATAACTATTTCAATATGTAATTGTCAACATAAAGTTAAAGCAAATCTTGCAAAGAAAAGATAATTTAAGTCTTTAGTTCTATGAATCAAAAAATTAAAAAAAAAAACGTGCATAAACGAACATCTTTTCAAGTCCACTAAGGTAGTTTGTTAGCACATTTTGTGACTTTCGTTATGGTCATAGGTTTGAGTCATAGAAGCATCCACTCTACAATTCCAAAAGTAAGGTTCCATGCATGATACGCCAAACCGTCCTCAACCTTCAAATATGAGAACTTCATGCAATTTATGAGCCATTTATTTATTATCATCTCTCAACTCAAGAGAATGTCTTCACTTATTACCATCAACCATGTAGAATTTGTTGTTCATTACGATCACATGACTCTTCAATTCACCTATTTTCAAGAAAATATTTACAAAATGGTTTTATTCAGAAACCAGAAAGGTAGAGAGAGAGCATGAGAAGCGGCTAGCAAAGAGCTCTAGCTCAATCCAAGCAAAAAAATAGTTTGGGGATTTATAAAGAGAAAATTATAGAATAATCCTATACTAATACACAAAAAATGGTTGGGATTGGTACTAGGGTTGAGGTTGGGGTTGAAATTTGGTTGGAAGTAAAAAGAGGTGTGTATTTATTATTTGAATACTTATGCTCTTATAAAAAACAGCCGTAGGCCCTTCAAGAAGGGGACATTTTTTTTATGAATTTTTGGGTGACAAACATTTCATAAGATGACAGAGACCATATTAAGGAACTATAGCATGTGGAGGGACCTAAGTGATCGAATTCTAAAAGAAGTTCGCTCCAATCAATTTATACATGTTTATTAATTTCTTATTTTTGTAAACTACAAGGTTTGTTTCCAAATAAAATTTTGATTAAATTTAACAAGGATAACATCTGACAAAGCAATTCTAAAACTTAAAAATGATATCAATGGTTAGCAACCGTCTGATTGAATTTAAATTCAGCAGTTCTATGGGCTAGGACTGCTTCTTGAGAACTATAAATTAAATTTTACAATGTGTGCGCATTTCTATCAATATAGAGATAAATTCATAAACCATGCATGTAGATCTCCAAGATATGCAGAGAAAACATATGTAACCACCATTTTATTGTCAAAGCAAGCATTGAACTCATTCTTTGCATACAATATGGTAGAAACCAAGATAATTTCAAAAGAACGTGTCTCGCAAAATCAAGCAACAAAGTTCAAGAACAGCTAAAGATCAAAAAAACTATCTCATAATGATATGACGGAAAAACATATCAGCAGGCTGAATATCATCTCATCAACTTAGCATAAGGCTTTCCTCTAACGAAGCAATTTGAGCCCTAAAAATAAGAGTAATCTTAAAGTGACACTAAAAAATGAAAGACATTAAGTCTGAAAAAAGAAACAGTAAATGAATAATGCTTGCCCAAGCTTAAGCTAAACTTGAAATCAATAAATTGGATACTGATTGCAGTCACAGAATTCATTCACAAGATGCTCAATCTGCCCTGCCCAAGATTAAGGAAACACGCTGAAGACAAATTACAAATCATTAATATAGAGATGGTCATCAACTTGGACAATACGTCAGTAAAAGGAAGAAAGGAAAAGTGCATATATGTTAATTATGGCATTCTAGAGCTCCACAAGCTAAGTCAGTATTATGGGCACAAAAATGCAGAGTAAATAATTCTTTCACATAAAAACCTTGGGATCCTCTCACATGTCTCCGACCCACAAGCATATTATTCTATGATTCCAATAACAAATCAACATCATAAAAACAACGTTTCGATCTACTTCATCAAAGATAGCTGCAATAGGAAACATACCCTTTACTAATAGGAAAAGAGAACTTGATCCTTCTCCTTCCCATTGCATAAACATAATTCAATCTTTCTAACATTAAAATAAAAAAAAAGAAAAATTACATGCATGTTAACAAAGGCACTCTAAAGCTCTACAAGCTAACACAGCATTTTAGGTATTAAAATGCAAAATAAATCATTCTTTCAAAGGTAAACACCTTGGGATTCTTGCACATGTCTCCGACGCACAAGCAACAGCGTTCAGCTTGTCACACCAAGCAACCGCACTGCCACAATAAAAACATAAATATTCAATCAGAAAGGACTTCTAATAAATCAACCATTAGCACAAATCCACCGCGTTCTCAATAACCAAAGACATAATTCTCAAGTTCAACTCGCACACCCAACTCCAGCTTTAGTTATGCTATTCACATCACAGAAATCACAACCAAAAAACCTTCAGTTTCTCCGGTTCTTTTAGGACCAAAACAATCACACAAAACCAATAAACCCTAACAACCACACAACTCCAATATTTGCCAATTCTATACTCGATCAAAACAGGAAGCCAAGAAGAAACGAGCCTGAAGTTGCGGCAGAGCTCGGGAACTCGCATCTTATGTCGAAGATTAGCGGGCGGCTGCTTGAGCCGAATACGAAACACAGTAGCCGGAGACGACGGGGGCCAATCCCCAACATCCATCGGCCGATCACCCTCCTCCGCTACCCTCTTCTCCGCCTCCATATCTATACTTCCCTCACCGCCTTCCACCTCTCCCACCGCCACCGCCGCCACTGCTCTATCGAGAGCTTTCAGTTCCAGTGCTCCTCCAGCATCCCCCGCTCCCTGGTCCACTTCCCCCGAAGCAGAGGTAGGAGTATTCATATGGGAAAAGCGGTGAGTGGATCCTTCAGGTCATTTATAGAGATTGGTGGGAGAAATTGCGATCGATGGAGACAGGAATCCTGGTTGGAACAGACTTTGAGGTGTGGGACTGGGGTTCGATGCAGTTGTCGATGAGAGAGAGAGAGTATGTGTGCGTGTTAGGATTAGGGTTGGGGAAGTGGAGATTAGGTGGTGAGTGGATCCGCTCCGGGACAAAAACAGAGGACGGAAATGGGGGCGGAGAAAGCCCGGGTGGCTCCAGGGGTTTGATTTCTTTATTTCTCCGGTCGCTGTCAGCGACTGAGAATCTAATGGAGCCGAGGAATTTTGAAGGCGGGATCAGTAGATTTCCGCGCTCTGGGAAGCCGTGGCTGCAGCTTCATGCGGTCCTTCGCATCTGCTTTCGGCTTTTGATGCCAGCTGTAGGGCTGCATTGTTTTGGAGAAAACTTTCCTTGAAAACTAATAATGACTTAAATTATATTATTATGATTTTTTCTAAATATTACAATTTATTGTGAATCAGTCATAAGAAATTTTATTTGATTTGTCATATATTACACCAACTTTAAAGCAAATAAAATAGTGTGCAGGCTAGTCATGCACTTAATAATATCAAAACCACTTTAATAGAGTCTAAGTCAACATGCCCAGCTAGGACAAGCCAACAACATGGATGGATTGTGCTGAATTTATTATGTAAAAGAAGTCCATATCATCATGATAAACTTATTGAGTAATAGACTCAATGTTAGAGTGATGAAAAGACTTGTTCTATCCATTTAGATCTACACATCTAGTAGGAAATTATACTCGAGTAGCCTACTGTGATTACCAGTCATAACTCGACTAAGAAATGTGGAACATACTAGCAATTTTTAATAGGAAATTTCCATTTGGTGGTAGTATTGCTATAATTTATGGCATTACCTTAAAAATGATTTTCTTATAGAGCCTAGGGTCTTCACACTTTAATGCTCTCTCTTTCTCTCTCTCTCTCTCTCTCTCTCTCTCTATATATATATATATATATAGAGAGAGAGAGAGAGAGAGGTCTCTAGCGACCCTCATGTGCCTGATTATTCGAGGACCAGTCTCACTATCGGCAAACTGACCAGATGGGGATTCGAACATGTGACATGAGGAGACTTACGAAGGAAACCCGTAGGGAATTTTATTGACCACAAAAAAAAAGATTACAAAGACTAGCTTGAGATTCCAACTAAACTCAAAATACAAAATGCAAAAAATAAAAGCTAAAGGATCATCCACCGAGAGGTAGAAAGCACAAAAAAAAGTTCAAAAAACAACTATAAAATTACATGTGTTCAATTATGATGTATGATAAGTAAACTGAATTGAGCATTAAATCCAAAGCCCACTTTTACACCGTCAAGAGAAGCATCACCTGGCAAAAAAATATGCAAGTTTGTTAGGTTCACGCAAAATATGATCCTATGTAAAAGTAAAAAAATGTAGAAGCTTTCTAATCTTTGCCCAAGGGAACGAGTTCTACCAATTGCATATATCACGCCAATTGCAGTAGCGAAATACGGAAAGAGAATCTATTTCCATAATCAAATTCTGAAATTTCATCTCTCTCGCAACAAGCAAATAGTAAATGACAACATACATTTTAGAATAAGATGCGCTAACACAATCAAAGGGAGCAAAAAAGATTAATAAAACTTTACCAAAATGGTAACGAAAAACCCCAACATCACCTATATTGAAAGAGTTAAAGTTGTCATCTATATAAACTTTAATAGCACTTAGTGGGGGATTGTCCCACGTAACCAACCAAAAGAACCGCAAAGCAACACGCACCACCAGTTGAACACCGTCAAGACCAGCCACATCTTTCCGAGAGGTAGTATATGCAACAACTTTAGAAATAAAGGATTAACATTGAAAAGAATGTCTTTAGCATTGCTCATAAGCTCATAGTGCTTCCTTTGATTTCTTTCCATTCATAGAAACCAACAAACAATATAAGGGCTTATAATTTGCAAATGAAGTTTAAAGTTACCTCGTCTCCAATGCAACAGGTAGCGATCCAAATCTAAATAACTACAAGCAGGTAGAAAAGTTTTATAAGTGGGTGATAGCAGCCTCCAAATTTCCAAAAAAAAAATGCGCAATTGCAAAAATATGATGTTGAGATTACTCCTCATTACGCCATATATATATATATATATAATGTACATCAAAAATGTGTCGTCATAAATCACAAAGACGTCTCGTGGATGGCTAAGAAGTGATGTGGCCCCAAAGGGGCTGCTAAGAATGACCTAGGACCACACGCTCAACAGGTCTGCCCACACATACTAGGAAGATGGTGCATCCTAGACGGATAAAGTGTAGATCACCTGAAGAATCCATCAAGCAAGACCCACTCGGATGAACATGTCGCCCTCCAATCTGGATCGACCGAGCGGTTGACGTGGATTCTCAACAAGTAGTCGCCCGACCTAACAGTTGCCTGGCCCCAAGGGCATCATGCTTGATAACCGCCCGACCCAACCACCGCTCGGCCTCACAGCCGCTTGGTTTGAGGGCCCCACGGCTTAACAATAGCCCGACCACATTCATGGACTTCACGACCCATGTTTATGGACTGAAATACCCCAACGACACCTACATACTTCAGGGATACATTGTGTAATCGTATGTTGACCTGTTTTTATAGATAGGGGTCTATTTTATGAATAAAGGTTAGGCAAAATTATTGTTCATTACTGCATTATTTTTATCCTCTCTTTATTTCTCCATCCTTCAGTGCTATATTTCTTAGGCATGTCTCCCAGACAGATTTGGATTCAACATGCTAAATGGTGTCGTGAGCTGAAGTAGTATCTTCAACAAGAAGAAGAGCATGTCGATCACAGAGAGAAGGAAGTGCTCAAAGAGTAGTAGCTAATGCAGATCCTCCACGAAATGACATCGAGGAACATTTGCAGAGAAGAATGCGGGAAATGAGAACTCGGATCATGGAGCAGGTGTCACGTCAGATCGTTGAAATTATGAGGGTTGTCACAGCTCTGACGGGAAATTAAGCCCCATAAGAATAGAGCCAGGCAACGGAGGTGGTGTCGGTGCACAAAGGTAGGAGGGCGAACAACGGTCCTTAGGGGTTTGGGGCTTTTTGTTTCAAGATAGTGCAAGATCTGTGTTGGTGGAAATGCTGCGGTTAGGGAGCACTGAGGCACTGTATCAGCCGGAGAATCTTTTCTTTCTCCAAGTATCTGGAGTGGAGCCCCCATAAATATTCAAATTGCTGGCCTTGGAGGTGCAATCAGACTCCATAGACCATATCGATGCATTTGAGCCGACCGTGTGCTTACTCAATATCTTAAATGCATTCAAGTGTAGTTTATTTTTAACCACTTTGAGGTCATTTGTCTTAAAGTGGTCCATGCACTTCCAGCTGCAAGCATCAACAATTTTTTTAAGAGGTTATTTTTAGCACAATTCGCCAGTGCCTGAAAGCCCACATAGAGCGTGCAGTCCTTGTGGCAACTCAAGCAGGGTCAGCACGAGAGTCTACGACCATTCATTGCATGCTTCTAGAGGGAGATGTCGGAGGTGAAACTACTTAAGGTCGACGCAATTGTAGCCACTCTGAAGCGAGCCTTGGGGTCTTAGAGGTTTTCTTATGACCTCAGCATTAATGAACTCCAAAAATTGAACGATTTGTTGGAGAGAGCCAATAAGCACATGTTGGCGTAGGAAAGTAACCCCAAGCTAGCACCAGAAGGGTGTCATTCCTAGAAGAGAGCTCCCCCCAGTGGCGGTTCGAAGCCAAGTGAGGAACACGGGCCGCCCGTCCGACGACGTTTCGAAGACGACCTCAGAACAATGAAAGGATCGAACAGTACAACCAACATGGGGGTCAAGGAAGAAATCAAGACATGCGGTATGTCTGATACTATGAGAGGCTAACATAACATTATGAACAACCATATAGAAATTATGAGGGCTTGTGAGCTACCCCTTTGAGGGTGTCAATGGCAGAAATCGTGGACGCCATCCAGGATAAAAAAATACTTCAACGAACCAACGCAAAGAGAGCTGGAGGTTTTCTCCGGGAAGCGAGGAAATATTTTAAAGATCACTGGGATCATGGCCATGACACAGAGGAATGTAGGAACCTCTGAAGTCTCATCAAGGAGTTGTTCAAGGCGAGGAAGCTAAACGAGTTCGTGCAGGGACACTCGGGTCAGATACATGAGAAAGCACCAGCACTAGAGGCCCAAGTTGGGCCCGTATGGACAAATGTCGTTCATGTAATCGGGATAGTCTTGGTTATCCTCAGAGGAACAGATGCACCTCAGTGGAGCTTCCGAAGAGGGCTAGAGCTGGCGAGTCGTGCAACCTCACATCCATGTAAAGAAGAGGAGGTTTTCCTCCCGTCACAATCACAGACAACGATCTTCCCCAATGAGGAAAACTCTACTATAAAACCATAGTCATTATGAGGATAATCAGTAACTTCAAAGTCGAGAGCATTCTCAATGATAATGGCAGCTCCGTGAAAATTTTGTTCATGTTAGTGTTCGATAAGTTTAATCTTCAGACCGATCGGTTAGTAGTGTTGGTTGACCCACCATTTGGTTTTTTAGGTGAAAGAAAGGAGGCGTTGGGCGTAATTTCATTGGCGGTCACCTAGGGCTGGGAAGCGAGGTAGTTCACGAAAATGGAGGATTTTCTAATTGTGGATTTGGCCCCAACTTACAATGCCATTTTTGGTTGATCGCTGCTAAATCGCTTTAGAGTCGTGGTATCCACCTACTACGTTACAGTAAAGTTCTTAGTAGTCGGAGTAATAGTCACTATCATGGGAGATTTGGAACAGTCACGAGTTTGCTACCTCTGGTTTGTCGGGAGCGTGGAGCAGATATAATTTGATTTGTATAACCGGAAGGAAAGCAGCCTCAAGACCAGTGAGGCCACATAGGAAATCCTCATCAGCGATAACAAACCCAAAAAATCTTTCTTAATAAGTGAAAGTTTTGATGCAAGACCATGGAAGCTACAAATTTAAATGCTTCGAGACCACTATGATGCCTTTTACGGTCCACCATGGAGATGTCTGGGATACCAGCTGATGTGAGCCCTACCATCCGATCGATCAAATAGAAGAAGAGGAACTCAGTGACCGCGCTAGTTAGGCCCATCAGGGAGGAGGTAGAAGCTACAAGTGGTGGGGTGCATCCGAGAAGTACAATACCCTACATGCCCTCAAACATTGGCATGGTCCAGAAGGCCAAGAGGAAGTGGCAGATGTGCATCGATTTCACCAATTTAAATGCAACCTACCCAAAGCATTGATGTCCACTGTCGAGAATCGACATCCTAATGGAAGCAGTTGTAAGATACTCAATTACGAGCTTTCTGGATGTTTTGTTTAGTTGTCACTTGATTAGGATCCACCTGGTGGATGCTGAAAAGACTACATTAATCACGGCCGAGGGAGTATTCTGCTATAGTGTAATGCCTGTTGGGCTTAAAAATGTTGGGGCAACATGTAGTGTTTGACAAATGTAATTTTTAAAAATAAAAAAGGAAAGAATATTGAGGCCTATGTCAATGATGTCCTTGTAAAGATACGAACAACAAAACAACATATAAAATACCTAAAATAAACTTTTAAATCCTAAGAAAATATAATATGAGACTGAACCCCTTAAATTGCATATTTGGGGCCTCAACCGGTAAGTTCTTAAGTTACCTCCTAACTCCCAAAGGCATAAAAGTGAACCCTGATAAAAATCCAGGCGCTGATTGACTTTCTGCCCATGTGAAATATCCAAGATGCTCAAAAATTAACTAGCTGAATTGCAGCTCTGAGTCGTTTCATTTCAAGGTTGGACAACAAGTGCGCAGTGTTTTTTAAAACTTTTTAAAAGAATGGAAGTTTCTAGTGGACAGATGAATGCCAACAAACTTTCCAGAGCCTTAAAGATTCTTTAGCTTCACCATCACTCCTCCAAAGCCCGAAGTCAAACGAAGAACTCTATTTGTACTTAGCGGTGGGAGCTGAGATGATCAGTTCCATGTTAGTTTGGGAAGAGTTGGAGAGACAATTCTCGGTCTACTACACCATCCGCATTCTCTGAGGGGCTGAGGTCAGGTATTCAATTATGAAAAAAACTAGAATTTGCTCCATTTGTGTCGGCTCGCTTGTTACGACCGTACTTATAGACGCATCACATCCAGGTGATTACGGACCACCCACTAAAATCGAAGCTTGCCCAACCAGAACATTCTAATCGACTACTCAAGTGGGGAGTAAAATTAAGTGACTTTGATATCACTTTTGTTCCTAGGATGACCGTAAAAGCTCAAACGGTCGCAAAATTTCTGGCAGATTTCTTAGAGCTGGGGAACCAAGCCGAAGAAATTCAAAGGCGGCCGATAGGAGTGGATCCTATACGTGAACAACGCTTCAAATAGAATCGAACCAGGGCTAGGGCTCACTCTAAGTAGCAAAGCGGAAGAACACTTGTACCATTCAATGAATGTAGAATTCAAGGTAACAACCAACCAGGTAGAATACGAAGCTGTAATTTTCGGCATGCGCCTAGATTATGAGATCAGCACCCGGGTCCTCGTTGTAAAATCAGACTCGCGACTCATGGTAAAACAAATAAACTGGAAAATTGAAGCCATAAATGAGACAATAATAAAGTACTTTAACTAGGCCACTGTAGAAATCTGAATATTTGAGCAGTTTCAGATCGAGCACATCGACTGACGAGAAAATTAGGTGGCCAACTTCTTATCCATATGTGTTCGCTTTGGGAACGGAGAACCATAGGTACTCAGTCGGCCGGTCATCGAAGAGCCCGAGCTATGGCAGTAAAGGATGAGCAGGCAATAAGCTGGGTAGATCCATACGTCAAGTAATTAGGTGTGATACAAAATATTTGAGTTTTATAAATGTAAAAAATAAAATTTAGATGTTAGATATGTAAATATTTAAAAATTTTATGGCTTTTCGGTAAAAGCTCCTTAAGTAATTTAATATTGAGTGTATACTGAGTTTTTGGCTTCTTTGAATTGAGCACACCCACCAATCAAATTATATTTACTCTCCTCAAAGGGGCAACCTAGTCCACCGTGTGATAGCGCCTGTCAAAGGAGGTCATCATGACTAATAAGCTCATCCGTAAATCTATTATTAAGGGTCCCCTAAACTTGTGACTCGATCATTTCACCCATGCATCAGGGAAGGGCGTCGTATCAACAACACCTGACACCCACGTCATGGTCTTTTCATCAATACACTGGAGAAGAGTGTTGTATAGTGCGAGATGTACTTTATCGATTATTTTTTTATCTTTCTCCTTTGTGTATAATAGGGAAGAGAAATCAGGAGAAAGAGATCTCCATATTTCTCTTTCTCTTTCTCTCTCCCCGAGAAACTTTGTAACCCAGGGAACCTCGAAGAGCCGTAGTCCTCTGGTTTACCGACGATAATAATTTAATATATTTCCTAAGGTTCCCCCTAAAGTCTCTCATTCTTTCTCTATGACACAAGGTATTTGTTGTGTTATAAACATTCCCAAACCATACATGACCTCACGTCTCAAAAAAATTCAAAAATATCCAACAACATAATCATCACTATCTAGCGTTTCAATTCGAGGCCATCAAAATAAAAATTGATTGTTCTTTGTTCATACTTGAATGAGATTTGAACCAAAATTTTCTTCCAAGTATGTGATAGATATAAACAAAATCATAAATATGCAAATTACAATTTATATATATATGCTATATAGAAGTATTTCGCTACTAAAATCACAAATCTAAAGCATTATTTTCTTCTACTTGCTTAGAATTATTACAAATAATAATGATTGTATAAACCTTGAGAGGTTGATCGTATAATAATAATAGCAACAAAGAGGAAGGTTTTGTGCCCCACCGTTGGCATTCTCCCCCCCTTTAGCTCTTCGTATTGCATTTTATTTTACGGAAATTTACATAATAGCACTCAATTTTATGCATTTACGTATCTAACCTAAACTTGCATATTTACAAACAAAACGCCCTTACGTATGTATGAAAAAATGAATTTCAGCATGAAATACTGTACTAATGCTATTTTTAATGTGATGGTAAAGAATTGAGTGCTTTGACTGTAAAAATGAAAGTTTATGTGGGTATGTAAAATCCCCTTTATTTTATAGAGATTGAGATGGGAAAAGGTTGCAGACTACATTGTGGTATATCTAAGTTTGATATTTACACTTTTCTTAGTCAATCTTGCATTATAATCATGGGGAATTTACAATAAATACCACATAATTCCCATGCATTGACATATCTAACCCCAAAAAATTGATATTTACATTTATAACACTTTGGTATTAGACATGGATGCCTCAAAATGTTTATTTCACTTTTAAAAAATTAGTGATAGTGATATTTTTTATGTGATGCCAACGATTTGAATGTTAGAAACGTAAATATAAAAGTTTAGTTGTTAAATATGTAAATATATAAGAAATGTGTGGTGTGTATGTAAATGGCCCTATAACCATCTTGCACATGTGGTTATATTTAATTTGCTCTATCCACATCAGAGGTGACTAATGAAATTGCTCCGCTCATACAGTTGAGTTATATATAAATAAATTGCATACTAGACTTTGCCTCCATATCAAAACATTTTTTTAATGATAAGTGTAATTCATATATGAAAAATGAATAGTAATGACAAATCAAGAACAAATTATGAATGATAGTACTAGAGAATATACTTAATATATGCACATTGAGCAGGGTACGGTGCTGCAGGAAATACAATTTTAAGAATAACAATATAAATGATAAATATGGTGGGTCAAGTGGTGATAAAATTTGTAAATTAAAGGGGCCCTTTACATGCGTACCACACAAGTCTTATATATTTACAAATCTAACACCTAAGCTTTTATATGTACAGACGTAACACAATTTTTTTGACATGACATCAAAAATATCACTATCATAAATTCTTTAAAAATGAAATAGACCTTTTTCATTCATGTGTTTTGTTTCTGTGTTTCAACCTGAGTTTTGAACTGATTCGTAATATCGAATGTTTGACTCGCGTGTTCGTCAGATCTCAGTTGAAGTCGTGGCTCCGTTTGGGACAATTGTGCGGTGGCGGTGTGCCACCGGCACCGATACCAGCATGACACCGCTGTTTTGGTCGTTTGGATAAACTGAGTTTTGACAATTTTTTCAAAAAATTTGTAGCTGAAAGTAATGTTTTCTCATCTCAATGAGAGCTTTTTAGCTGCAACTTGATTTAAACAAACAAAAAAAAAGCTATGCTAAAACCATAGTATGCAATATAAGATTATTCTTAACAGTTTCATGACAACTTATTAATGTAGTTAAACTGCCCCCAAACAGGGATCGGAGAACCCGCTTCTGGCGGCCCGCTGCAATTCTTGGTCGTCGACCTTCTCTTCACGAAAGATCTACTCGTGCCCTAGCTCTCCTTTGCGATTCCCCGTCGTCGACATCCACTTCCGATGCAGTTGGGACAGAGTCGAATGGAATGGCTATATATGCAAATCCGTCGTCAAATCCTTACTTCGCAAATCCGCCCGCCTCCCACTCTCCCCTGCTATATTTGTTCGGCACTTCCCTGCATTGCTCTATTATTCCATGGTTTTCTGATTAAGAGCCTTTACTATTCCATGGTTCTTCTTCCCCTATATCTGCCTAGAATTTTTTTATAAACAGCTGTACAATCACAGAAACTGCAACCCTTATGGAAAATTTCTAATTAACAACAGTATTGTTCCATGGTTACTTTCTTGAATCCGCCTTTCAATCTTCAAAATTTATTTTCATAAAATGTTATCCTTTGGTCTTGGTTTTATTTCATTCAAAATGTATAATGCTCTCTTCTGTAACATTATATATGTAATTTTTTATATGTAGTTTTATTTTCATTTTCATAATTTTTTTTTCAATTTTAATCAATAAAATAAGTATTAGAAAAATATAATTTCCAAAATCTCGCGTTCTCTTAATTTATACAATGTAATTTTGACTTTGCTTTTATATTTTTTATTTGTTTAGAAAATACAGTTAAATATGAAAATTAAATACTTCAAAAATGCCTATAAATTTTATATAATATATACAATAAGATATTTCAAACAATTATTCACAGATAACATTTAAAATAATATTTTTCAAACAGATTAAAAGCTTCTGAAACATCAGCTTTTGAACAACAAATTTTTTCA
The DNA here is from genome assembly GCA_003013225.1 of Phalaenopsis aphrodite. Classification (NCBI taxonomy): domain Eukaryota; kingdom Viridiplantae; phylum Streptophyta; class Magnoliopsida; order Asparagales; family Orchidaceae; genus Phalaenopsis; species Phalaenopsis aphrodite. The sequence goes on along the minus strand of NEWO01000040.1, from coordinate 489,312 downwards.
AAAGAGTATTTAAACTCAGATTTCGTACAAACACAATCTAAGTGGGATATAAACTTGTTGTTGTTGTTATTGTAGAGATGAACAATTTTCAATAACAAATATATCATTTTTTTAACCTTACAGCTAGGTAATGCAACCTCAAGCGAAGTACAAATCATATTGTCGAATTTGACCGTTGTAATCAAGATAAACTGCAACAATTTAAATCACTCCTACATAGAATGGTTAATATTGTTGAAAATGCTCCCAAGAAGCAGTAAAAACGTCATGAAAATCCTTAAAAACAGGCCATTTTTAGAGCATTCTTTTGGTGATTTGAACAATCTGTAACCAAATATAAATTACCTATACTTTAAACTATAGCTAGATGAGCTCAAAGCCGCATGTAAAACTATTCAGGGTAAATCCAGCCAAACAATTAAATATTTGCATGTTAAATCTGGTGATAAACAAACCAGAATTTCTTCTCGTTTCGCCCAAAAATCTGGATTCACTTTGGACGGATTTGATAAATCTAAGTTTACATGATTTAATGAATCCTACTCAAATTAAATCCTACTTGTAGTCAAATAACCCTAAAGTATCATATGAACACATAATTTCATGATAGCATTTCTATGATAGAAACAAAATCTAATCCACATGATGCAACACTCTTTACCATGAAAAAAAATATATAGAATGCTCTCATAAAACCAGTTCGTACAGGCCAATGCAAAAAGAGTAGAAAGAATATTGAACTGAAACAGTCATCAGCTCCTTGTCTGAAGCCAATTATAACAAGAAGTACAAAGACTAATAAACAAAACATGAAATGATATATAGATAAAGCAAATAGAATCACCTGGAAAAGCATTTCCAAGGCCGAGTTAACTCAATCCAATTACTGAGTTGGAGCGGGTTCTGGTTCTGCTGCCTTTTCCGTTTCTACAGCGGCTGCTGAAGGTTGAGTATTATTAGCATCTTTCTCAGGGGAATTAGCGGCGGCAGCACTACTCTTCAATGGGGCTTCTTTCGTCGGCGTTGTCGCTTTATTTCCGTCTTTTTTTGCGGCGGCTTCCGCGTCCTTTGCAGGTTCTTTCGCCGGCGGCGGAGGAGGTGGTTTCATGTGCGGTGGAGGTGTGTGCTTCAGTTTGGCAAGCAGCTGACGCAGCCTGGCGAGATCGGTGGGCTTTCCTGGCTTTGGTCCATGAATTACTGCGATGGATGGCTTCTTTTCCGGATCTTTCTTCCCTCTCTTCTCAATATTTGGCACTTCGTGGGGGATGAGCTCAGCAATGGCTTTCCAGTACTGCTTGTCAGCTTCGGCGTGGAACTTTTCTTGGTTCGTTAAAAATTGCTGGCACAAAGATGGCACATAACATTAAAAGACAAAAAAGGGGGCATTTACATTATTAGATACATTACCACCCAAATCCTATGTATTTACATTTCAACCCCTACACTTTGCTTTTTCCATTTATAACAGGCAAATCTTTCGAATCATATCAAGGATGCCAACATTTTAACTTTTAAGAAGTGAAATGCAACTTTTCATTAATGGGTAGAGTGGCATGTAGTAAAATGTGAAATTTAGGTGTTAGATATGTAAATACATAGAAGGGTCATTTACATACATAACACTCAATTCCTGAGGATTTACACATCTAACACCTAAACTTCACTTTCACGTTTACACCGCCCAAATCTTTCATATCATAGCAAAAATACCATCATTTTAACTAAAAAAGTAAAGTGTACTTTTTTATGCATAAATAAGGTGGCATGTACGTAAAAATTAAAATATACGTGTTAGATATGTATATACATCAGAACTAAGTGGAACGTATGAAAATCTTCCTAGATAGAAATTGAGTGGTATGGCATCTACGTGCATGCCACCCAACTCCTCTGTATTTACATATCTGCACATAAACTTTGCCTTTTTATATTTATACCACCCAAATCTTTTATATCACATAAAAAATACCACTGCTTTAACTTTTAAACAGTGAAATACTCCTTTTTCATGCATAGGTAAGGTGGTATGTATGTAAAAATTAAAGTTTAGAGTAAGGCATGCAAATACATAGAAATTGAGTGGTGTGCATATAAGTCTTCCATTCTCTTTCTGATGAAGGGGGAGCCAGTTTTACCTTCTCTTTTTCTCTATTGTTGGTCATGTTTGAGTCACGATTCAGTTGGCGCTTCTCATAGAAAGCATGTTTGAATTCCTCAGCTTCTGCAATTATCTGATTTCTCATTTCCTTTTCTTTTCTTTCTTTCTCCTCTAGATGAATAGCATTCTGGCTGCATGGATGATAGATAGGTAAAACATTATAAATAGAACATAACTAGAATAAATTAGAATAAATGAAGTGATAAAACAGTAGGGCTGTTAAAGAGCCGAATTCGAGCCGGCTCGGAAAAAATTCGGCCTCGAATTCGGCTCGACTGGATTGAGTTCGGAACGAAATCGGCTCGTGGCTCGTAATGTTTGATTTAGTGCTAGCTTGGCTCAGAAGTGAATCGAACTTGATCAGAGTCGAAAGGGTTTTTTTTTTATCTGTTGCAAATTGAAATTGTCTTGTAGTTCGTTATATTTGATTTTATTTAGCATTATATATAATTTTTATAAATAAAAAATAATTCGAGCTGATCTCAAGTCAATTTGAGCTGATTCTTATATAGCTCAAAACCGGTTAGAAAAAATTTGATAGAGTTATAGCTCATAACTTAGATTGTTTATTTCGATCTGATCTCGATCAGAGCTAAAATTCAAATCAATTTTCAAACGATTAATGATCTTTAAGCTAAATTCTGAGCCCTATAAAACAATGGAAAATATTCATAAAAAAGCATGTACAATAACTCATGAAGATAACTGTCAGAAACTATCAACTATCTTTATCGAAGAATTTAATCCTAAAGTAAGAAGAACAACACATCCAACTACAAGATTTATTTATGTAGTAATAATTATTATTGTGCATGCCTCAGATCCTAATTTATGATCACAGATCCAAACAAATATTTCCTTGACTAGCCCAAGGGAAACCACAAGTATAATTTAAATCCCAATCATAGACATGACAAAAATATATTGTGCTGAAGTATCAAATGCTTAGAACAACCATAATTAATATCTAAATTATCATCATTTAAGATATAATTAATATCTAATATATATTTCAAAATATTAATAATCTAATTAAAATTCTGATCAATCTCTAATTTGCCTAACCAATTCTTTAATAATCAATTATTCTGGCTAATAATTTAATAATTAGTAGGAAGAACTATCATAGTATCATTACTAAATACTAATATAATATTAAGTATTTACAAGAAGTAATTAGTTCGTTATTAACATCATTAAATAAATAATTAATTATAACATTGAATAGTCAGATCACTGAGTACAAAGTTAGGGTGAAGTGGGAGTGTGGTGAGATGGCAAGAGGTATAGTGGGTGTTAACCGACCACCACGATAAGAAAACAGTGGAGTGGCCCAATATCCTTGATAGAAAGTTGTAGGAAAAGGAGAGTGACAAAACCCCATAACAAATTAACAATAACAGTGTTCAAATGACGATGATGATGACAACATAAACTAAAAAAATTATAAAATGTGTTGCCAATGCTGAAGATGAAGGGGTGAAACAATAAGAAAATTGTTAAAGACATGATAGATTAGAATTTGTCATAGCTCAAGATACCAGGCATAAGTTGTATTTGATTGAGGCCATAAATGATTTTGCAAAGCTGTTGAGCTATGAGATTGGCTGATCAGAGAAATCATAGTGGATCAAGGCTCTGATGCCATATACAAAAGAATAATGATTTGATTGTTTCATTGATATATTGTCAATTTATAGAAGTTTACAATTTTGTAAAAGAGATGTTTTCCAGTTTCAAATGTAGGCGAGAAATTCCAAAAGAAACCTAACTAAATACACAAGAGACTAAAAATAGGAAGCTGTCTAAGAAAAATAATATAGTATTTATTCTTTTACACCTTAGCTGACAATTATGATTCCTTAGCTGGATTGTTCATCATGGAGGTCAGAAGTAAGGATTTTCTTGGAAAATCTAAATTTTGTTGTCAAAGGAAAATTGTATTTCTCCAAGTATGCAAATACCTTAATCCTTTATCAATATATAACTTAATCTCAACAATCTATACTTTTCTTAAGAAAATTATAGATGAGCTCATACAGTTTGGATGCAATTTACTGTTTGATGTGGGACAAAATAGATGATCACAATCAGTTTAGACTATAATTTTGAGTTTAATCTTCAACGAACCTGAAAATTTTCTATGAAATTGATGCCTTGATTTCTTGAAATTTGCATGGCTGCAGCTCTCTACTAAAAATGACATGCACTAGTCTCAGGTATTATACTCCTTCACAGCTTCATGAAACGTGAAATGGTGAGGAGACAGTCAGTGTCTCTGCAATAATTGGATATGAAAAGAATTATGGCAGCAGTGTAGTTAATTATAATTGTATGGCTATCATTGCTCTTACATCCTTTTTCTTAATATTTTCCACCTGCTCATGCATTTATATTTTTCTTATTTTCTGCATAGTTTGAAATTCAGAGATGGGTTTTGCTGCTCTACTCTTACTATTAGTTTCTTCTTCTATGGTTGTTGAGGGAAGGATTTGCCAAGAATGATTATGCTTATTTGGGTCTATTTGTGGCAACTTTCCGCCTGTATTGCATTTCAAACCATCACCACAGTTCTATTTAGGAAACTATTTTATGCTATTTTTTAGAAATTTCTAAGGTGAGAAGCTACATTTTGTAACCCGATTTTTTTAAATATCATAGTTGAAAGAAAGTTGTTCTAATTTCTGGAAAAAAATATTTATAATCCTCACTGCAACTTTAAAAAAATTATTTTCTCCAAACACCTTCACAAAACAATGCAACCATCTCAAATAGACCCTATGTGCATTATAACTTAGTTATAAGTTATTGAAATTCTAATTTGCTCCCTACTTTTTTTCAGTATTCCATGATAGAAGAATTATTTGCCTTGTTAGGCTTCTAGTAGTGGTGCTCATGCCAAAAATTGTGCAAAGGACACCTACAACTATAATTTGCAGTCTAGAAAAATTGTCTTATAGATCATGAAGCGAGCTGATGGTTTTTTCTTCATGGCGCATTGCATAGGTAAACTTTGCTAGTATCTAAGAAATACCAATATATGAAATGTAACCTTGTCAGCCAAATCATAAAAAATTACTTCAAACTTTCCACGGATCAAAGTGACATGGGCGGAAGAGGAGACGGGATTATCTTCCGTATCCCAGATATTTGTGAACCAAATCAATCCAAACCTGGGAGGGCTAGTCGGCTGTTCCACGAGGTATAGGCGCCTTCATTCCATAGAGGGACCAAATCCTAGTCATCTAGAGCTTATATATTTGATTCCTTTGTTCTATATTTTTAAGTTTTCTTCTTGTTTTCTCACAGGACACCAGTTGACGCCCAGGTTTTTTATTTTAGGGCTTTATCCGATAATGAGTGGTGCTCCGGCTATTCTCATCCGATGTAGTGATTATTCTCGACCTTCTCACTCTTCAACAACATTCCCTCCGCTACCAATGTCGCCATATTCGCTCCAGCCACCCAGAATACAGACGTTTAACTGTTTTCCTGCAGCCGTCTACCCCCTCTCCACCTTTCCCAATCTGTTGTCTATTGCTGCCAACCCTCCTCTTCGCTGTTTTCATCCCGAGGACCGCTTGCTGCCACTATTCAGTCCAGCCCTTCCACAGTTGATGCCTTCCCCTAAACCTCAACCCATCACCTTCTTTGTAGTGCTGCTGCCTCATACCGCTGCCCCATATCCTCCTTCGAGGACTCTCCATCACTTACCACCTCCAAAGCCGATCACAATCACCCCTAGACCTCACCCTAATTTCAATTTATGTGCCGCGTCTGTTATTATTTCCTATTTTTGTGTGTTGGTTGTACTCCTTATTTGATTTTAGTAATAAAATTTGTATTTTCAGTTGTTGTTTGGTTAACTCCGGTTTCACAAAGTACATAGCATGCTACGATTATAAGAAATAAAAAATGCCCTATGGATGAACTATGACATATGAATCAAAAAAAGTCGAGGCAAGCAAAAATATATTCAAAACAAGCTCATTTCATGAAATCTGCAATCTAAGATTGTAAAAATCGGTCATTTCCACTAGAACATAAAAGAAAGAAAGATTTAGAATAACCAAGCAAATCATGCAACCTAAATCGATCCAAAATATCAGCAATGGGAAAACCTTCAAATCTAAACCGATCGACAAAAAAATTCAACCATCATAAACAAGTTGTCATATAAGAACCAAAATATGCTCAGATCCATAGCATAACATATAGAATTCTGCCTTCATTTGACCATGATGGGAAAAGAAAATCGGCACCATTACAAACAAGATCCCTAACATTTAAGCATAAAAAATAGCAGATCTGTAACAGAAACGCTTCTCACCGGCGCCACTCCCGCAGCCGAAACCCTTCTTCCCTCATCTCCTCCGGCTCCGGAAGAATAGGACCATCGGATGCAAAGATCCCACCATTCTCCTCAGCTCCATAGACGACCCCGTTGGATTCAGGCTCCATGAACGGCGAAGAAACCGAATTATACTGCGGCTGCGAATCGGATCTGAAGCTGTAGTGCTCCGGAGAGATTGCATGATCGACGAGGATCTCCTCCGCATTTTCAAAGCTCCCGCCGGGCAGGTAGTCGCTAATCCCAGTGGTTTCATTCGATTGCTCGCCGCCGGCGAAGTTGGAGTAAGACCCGTAGCCCATGTAGCTTTCATCGTCGAAGGAGCGGCTCGAAACCCTAGCCGCCTCATCTCCGTCGTTGCTGAAGGTCTCGAAAGACGAAGACATCTATCTCCTCCGCCGATCTACGTACCCCTCTTTGTATGTCACTCTTCCTCTTTTTCTCCTTAATTAAGCTTTTATTGTACTGATTAACTTTCGATCTTAGATAAGCTTCTATTTCTTTATAAAGCACGCAAAAAGTGATTACCACCGCTTATCTGCCAAACCAAACGGTAACATCAAACGCGCGCAACGCAGAGCGGATAGATAAGTACATATGTAAGATTCACCCAACCCCACTATGCCATTACACCTTCAATAATGTGTTAAAAATAATAATAAAGTTTAAGTAGTCAACTTCATATGTATTTATCTAAAAAAAAAATACTAATAAAATAACATATCTTTTAAAATGCTTAAAATTACATTTAATTATTTTTTTAGTGTTTTAAAAAATAATCCTATGTTACTTAAACACGTCAAATATATTTTATTTCAAATCAGATAGAACTAAAGAAACGTGAAAATAAAAGATAAAAGTGATCTCAAACACCCCATTAAAGTTCATTCAAATTCTGCTCCAACTTAATTCATGTACTTCTTTGTAGTTAACATAATTTGGTTTATTTAATGATTTTTTTCAATTCAAATTTGCTCGTCTTGTGATTAACAAACTTTACATAAGTAGTTTGTTTGAGAAAATAAACATATGTGATTGAGTCAATCTTGTTGAGCTTATCAAATGAGAATTTGGAACATCAAGCTTTCTTGTGCATTGAGCCTTAATCAAGTTTTCTAACAAATTTATTCAAAAGCTTTAAAAAGTAAACTATTTTTATTGCAAATCAAGCTATTTAAGCATAAAAATTTCTAAAAATGTAAATGCAATTTTTAAGACAATATATTATTCGTAATGTATATCATAATTTACGTTTTTTTTTTACATTTTTATTATTTTGTAAAAAATAACTATATTACTGTTATTTATTTTCATACTCTAATTTTTTTTTGCTCGAAAATCTTTTTTTTTTATTTTCAATTTGTGGAATTTCTTATATTTGTTTTTGTGATTTGTTTTAGATCTGCAATCAACTTATTTAGTATATTGATTGATTATGCATTACACTTAACTATAATGGTGGGAGAACATCCAATTATCTTGACAGCTCATTGTTAGAAACGATGGAGCCAGATTCACTATGTTTGGGTGGTTACTTTGCTTTAGAGAGTTACACCTTTTCACAAATAACAACTTTTGTCTTCCTATTTTGTGAAGTGAAGCATCTCTTCACTCCCTCGTGTTCATGATAAAAGCTTCGGATGACTCTCCTTGAATTTAGTAGTCACGCTTCGAGTTCTTCTTCGGTTTCCTCGGGATAGAGGAAGGTGTCCTCGGGGCAGAGGAAGAGAAGTGTAAGGAGGAAGAGTTCTTTGCGGCAGAAGGAAGAAGAAGAAGATTGTTCTCCCTAGGGTTTTTCTTAGTGACTTGTGGCAGAAGAAAAATTGGGTTTATTTCTCTTGTAAGTTTATCTCTTTCGGTGTATCTCGGTGTAGAGAGAGAAAAAAAGAAAACAACGAAGAGAGCGAGACTCTTCTTGTAAGTCGAGGTGATCGACTGGTGTAAATTCTTCAAGTAGTAAAATCCTTTGCAACTCCGTGGATGTAGGCAATTTGCCGAACCACGTAAATTTTATGTTTTTTTTTCTGGTGTTAATTTTTCTCATTATATTTTTCGCTTCGTCGACCGTTCTCCTTTTTTTATTTATATATATACCACATCAATTTGTATAAATAGATCTCGCAACAACAAAATTCATTTTATATATTTTTTTAATAAATAAATGGAAGTAGTTAGTATTCATAAATTTTATTTTATTGGTTAATAAAAATTAATTATTTTGAACGAGTTGAATATTATAATAATTTATAACAGTGTCGTCTGGTTTCAACAATCTTATGTTTGAATTTTTTTTATTTATAATAAAATAATATAAAAAATTGAAGTTGACGAGCCAAAATCAACCAGATAACAATCGGTGAAATCATTCAACCCCATCTTAATAATCCAAATAAAATACCACTTTAGCTAACTTGACAAACAAGTATTCACATAGTTCAACCCTATATACTAGGCAAATTTGGGCAATTTCATCAACTCGCTATAATAGCCCGACAACTTAATTTCACACCATGCTTTATATACATATCAGCGTGATAGTATTTATTGCAATGTATTTTGTATTTCTTAAGGTATCAATTTGTGTAACCATACCTCGATAGAGCCAAATGAAAGGCCCGTTTGGGGCAGCTTATAAGTGCGGGCGGGCGACGTTTTGAAAACGTCGCATCATTGTTTGGTTTCCACTTATTGAGAGATTATTGCAAACTGCATTTTGGAAATTGTAAAAGACGCGGATCGCAGGCTAACCCCCGCGGTCCGCGTTTTGCAATTTTGATTTACCTATTAACCCTCGATCTCGTGATACTTTGTTCCCGTGATCTTGCCTCTTTTTTCGTCGCCTCTTGCTCCCGTGACCATAGTCGTTCAACGCCGCGCTTCGCCTCTCGCTCTCGTGACCTCCGTTCAAAGTCGGATCCAGCAGAGCTTTGCCTCTTGCTCCTGTCACCAAGCTGTTCGACGTCGGATCCAGCAAGGCTTCGCCACTCGCTCCCGTAACCTAGTCGTTCGACGCCGGATCAAACAACGCTTCACCTCTCGCTCCCGTGATAGTCGTTCAACGCCGGATTCAGCAGCGGAGAATCCATCGCCAGAATTCAGCATCTGAGAACCATCTACGGATCCGGTTCTTTCTCGAAGTGGTTCTTCGGGCTTCACTCCTTCTCCACCTTCTTCGGTTTTTCTGTAGCTTTCTTCGATTTTCCTCGCTACAGGTATATCTTCTTCGTTTTCCATGACATTTTAGTTTTACGACTTGAATTATTTTAACTGATTTGGAAAGAATTGTTGTGGTTGCTACATTTCTTGTTGAGTTGTTTTTGTACATATTGCATTGCCTGCTAGATCGTTTTAATTTTATGCAATACAGATATAAATTTAATTTTATGATTTGAAGTATATATAGTTGGAGACATTATATGATATATTTTGTAGCTTAAATATATTTGGAAATTAATTTGATGAGTGATAATCTCTACGGTATCCCAGTCGAACATATTTGCTCAAGGTTCTAGAGTGTCAGAGCCAGGTAGTATGGGTCGTGATATGCTGTTACATTATAAAGTTAACATTATCATATTTTTACTTGTCATTTTAACATGTTATTTTTTCTTTTTTATGAGCAGTTATTATACTTTGTAGTAGTATGTGCATATGCATTTGAATTTTGTATTATATTCGTTTAATGTGATCAATTATATTTCAGTTATATAAATATAAATCAATTTTTTGATATTTTATAGTATGAGCAGTTATCTTTAAATTTGCTGAGAAAATAACAAATTATATTGCATGAATTATTCATTTAATTGAAAAAAAATTACAAATAAGCTGTTTATAAAACGCAGTAACCAAACAACAAAACAATTTTTTTCATAACAGGGGCAGAATAATTAATTTTTCAGAATCAGCTGTTTTCCAAAAGCGCAAACCAAACAACCATACAGCTTATCCGGATCAACTGTTTATCAGCAGATTATCAGGATAAGCTGTTTACCAGCAGAAGCTGGATAAGCTGCAGCTGCCCCAAACAGACCCGAAATCTACAAATAGAGCATGCAATTCATGGTGCTGGGGATCCTCTATCTTTTTTAATAAGAGAGCATTTCTTATTTCATGGCCATCGTCATGCCAATCCACTCAATTCTTTCGATTTTTATAATTTTTATTGATGTGATGTGAGACCCGTTATAATTTACAGTTAAATATATTTTCTTGAAACTCAGGGCCAGAAGATTATACGTGTGATTCGAAAACGCAACCTTGCAGGATGAAATTATACTCTTAATCACTATTTAGTGATAAGTGTGAGAGAATTTAATAGTTGATATTCTAGCTGCAACATAATAATAATAATAATAATAATAATAATAATAATAATAATAATAATAATAATAATAATACTTTTAAAAATTGAAGGCACTTCAATGGACTTGATTAAGATAAGAAGGTATTGTTTTCGGGTAAAATACATTGATAAAAGTACTGTGTGTGTGTGTGTTTGTATGTATTTGTGCGTGTATGTATGTATGTATGTATGTATGAATGTATGTAGAGCAGAGATTTAAGAGTCATTTTTAGCTTTATATATATATATATATATACACAGAAGGTAATATGCCTGCTAATCTCTTGGCTAGAAATGTGAGTGAATCTCATAATGTTTTTGTTTCTTCATCATCCACCTTTTCTCTTAATTTTTTTGTTCAGGGGGACTTATTTAATGCCCGCACCTTAGAATTGTACATCTATTTGATCTTAATAGAAATTCTCTTTTTTGTTAGACACATACATACATAAATAGATATATATATATCCATATATACATACATACATACATTGATATATACATACATATATATGTATGTATATATGCATATATATATATATATATATATATATATATATATATATATATAATATTGCCGGATGTACATTACTAAACGTCGCATATAATATCGTAACCACAACCAGCGAGGCATGAATCATTAATTAAGCTTTTAATATTCTAATTTTTGCAGCACTTAAACGCCGTTGGATTACAAAAGTATTATTTTTTTCCATGCAACTTCGAACCGATAAGAGAGGCAGGCTATAAATGCATTTTATGGTCACAATTTAATATATTCAATATTCAAATCATATTTCACTTCATAATAATAAGTGGGTCCAACCCAATAAAAAATTTGAAATTCATCATATATTAATATGCCCAAATCCTACTAAATAGTTCACACATGAAAAAAATTGAGCCATATATATATATATATATATATATATATATATATATACTAAAAGAAATGATCGAAGTTTATTAGACAAGTCCCGAGCATCTCTAGGTATGATAAATATTCGAGCACCACACCCTACACATGAGGCATTTGAACCCGTGACCTGAGGAGACTTTCGACATTCAAAAAGGCTTCTAGGCTTCTCTACCAACAGACCACGGTACACGCACTTATATATTTACAGAACGCCTAAAATTTCATATTTACAAACATAACCCTCAAATGGTTAATATCACGTAAAAATTAACTATTACTATTATTATTTTTTAAAAAATAATATGCATCTTTTAATACAAAGTTCATAACACCATAGTGTTATAAATGTAGATATCAAATTATATGTATTATATATTTAAATTCATAAGAAATATGTCATGCAAATGTGATGCATGGTAGAAGTTTCTTTGTGACAGATTGATGAATTATCGCCTTAATATTGCACGACAACGCAATACACAGTCAAATAATAAAAATGATAGGTAAATACACTATAAATTTTTACATGGAAAACCCAAAAAATGGAGAAAACGATGGTGTTTGCATAGTTAAAATGATCCACTATGAGTTGTGATTATACATATATGTCATTATCCCTCGTTCGGGAAAGAGTCATATAGTTCCCTGAGGTACAAGATTTATTATGCAATGGCGAAAAAATGATTGCAATTAGAAACAATTGTTGAAGCTTTAGTACATTGTCTTAAAAGTGTGTCACTACTTTGTAATGTACAATGGGATCATATAGCGCACATCGTGATTTGTCAAGGGGTTTCGTTACAATGAGTAGGGGGCAGCTGACGCTGGTCGAGGGCTACATGTGCAAGTGACGTTCGTTGGATATTTGGTTAGGGACAACACTGGAAAGATGCATTATTATTTTGTATTTACTGTAAGAATATTACAATTCATATGTTGCTCTATCACCCTACATGACTTCTCATATAGGCGATAAGTGGGTTGACGAGTTGTTTTTTGGGTCACCCCACAAGTTTAACAATATGTTCTAAATGACACAAACTATTTTCACTGATTTGCTCGAGGAATTGCACATAAATAATGGTTTTCATAGCTCGTCCATGATAACTTCAAGAGATGTGTTAGCTATAATCCTTTATATTTTATCACAAATGAGTCCACAAGAGAGATGTTAGTTATAACCTTATATATTTTATACAAGTGATAAATATTTTGAATACCAATTTTTTTTTTAGTTCTTATTCTTATGAATGTATTCTTTTCAACCTGGATGACCGATGACACAACCATGAATATAATATTCAAAATAAATTTTTATTGCATGTTTTTTTTTCGAGATCTATAATGCAATGTTCGACAATGAGGGTTCTTCTGGATTGTCTATTTGTCACTATTGTTTTTGTCGCATTAAAATCTCAATAAAGACAACGAAGTTTTTCTCCTTCTTTCAGTGCTATGATTTTATAGTTTTTCTAGATAACCTTTCTTTTGTGATATGTATATGTGACACACATTTGTTTGAGATTATGTGAGTTAAAATCAATTGAAATTTTTTTTTTATAAGATTTGTTGTATTATTGTAGAGACAAATTCACTGGTTTATATATTGTGTTCTCTGAGGCCTCATAATTGCATAAAATTTTAATTTATTACTTATATTATACATTTTCACTAGTGTTCATCTAAAGATCTATGTTTTATTGTTTAAAGCTTTCAGGAAAGACGAGTTCGAGGATTTTCAATACCTTCAGAGCATTACACTACTACTGTGGACTACAATGTTCCCTGCTTATTTTGCGACAACCACATAACTAAGGGAGAAAATTTTACAAGTGTTTTAGGAGAAGAACAAAATGTTGTGACTTCGGGTTGGTTTGAGAGCACTTATTGGAAGCGGCGGTGTTTTGAAAACGCCGCCCTTCCGTTTGAAAACCACGTTCGCATGGGTCGTTCTGAAAAAGCTCTGTTCTTTTATCGCGATTCCCTTAAGGGAGCGTAATCTGGCCAGGAGCTCCGTTCCGCGTATGTTTCTCGCGTTTAGGTTATTTTTCCCGTGCTGACCTTCTCGTCTCTCCCTCTTGCCATCGCCCTTCCCGTCTCGCTATTTCTGTCTCGACCTCGCCCGAAGCTTACGAGGCTGTGATCCGCGATATGAGGTATTTTTTTGACCTCACACTCTCGCCCTACCCGATATCCGTCTCCTTCCTTCCCGGAGGCCGTATTCGATCCTCTCACAGTAATTTATGTTCTTATGGTCGTTAGAAATGAAACATAGGAATTTTTTGCTGCGGAATGTTTGATTTACTGTGAAATAGTTAGGATTCTTCTCCTTTGCTCAAATTTTCATGCTTGAGAATTTTTACCATTTTTGTTATTGCGGTTGAAATGCTTGGGAAGATCCTTCTCCTTTGGGAATGTTGCTTTGAATGATGGGGAAATATTGAATGCAAGAATGCTTGGGAAGATTTTCATTTCCCCAGATTGGTTGAAATGAAAAATATGGAATTTTCATTAACCTAACACTATATGCTTTGTTCTTTATAATGGTGCATTTACGTAAAGAACACATTTTAGCCCTAGAGCATGAAAATTCTTTATTTTATGATTTGGGCCCTAGAGCACATTTTATTTCTCCTCTTTATTATAATTGGGCATTTACATGCCAATCATTCCTGCATATCCAAATTTATGCGGGCTCTGTTGGATCTGTTGGATGGTTTTAGAATAAAGTGATGATTTGGGCTCTGTTGGAATGTTACGAATGAGAATGGTTATAGAATAGGGGAGCTGAAACATATGAGTGAATGTTGGAAAATTACTTTGTTACTTTATTGTTATTTTTCGAATCACATGTTCAATGAAGTGTTGATTTGGGAGTTCATTATTCAACTTTATTATTCTTATTCCTCTCCAAATAAATGTTGATAGTTATCTACTGTCTTTGTCCATTCGATGGGATCGATTTTGGCCCCCTGAGGATTGGATTTCAGTTTTAAGTATTTCTGGTTAAGCTTTTGCAATTTTCATTCTATAGGGAGCTTTGTGATGATTTATATGTTGGATAAATAAACTGCTTTATGAGGCATGGTTTTGCTGTTTCTTTGAGGCATTCTATGATTGGAGTACATAAACAACTCAAGTTTGGTTTCTATGACTTTTTGTTGTTGCTTTGAGTCTTGTTTTGCTCCTTACATTTGCTGCCCCTCTTTTCGAATCGGATTTATGGAAATGTTATTACAGTAGGGGCCCTTTTTCTCAACATCTAAGCATAAACTGTAAGCATAAGTGATGATTTGGGCTCTGTTGGATCTGTTGGATCTCTTTATCAATATGATACATGGTTGACTGTTTTTTTTTTCACCATAAGTGATGATTTGAGGCTCTGTTGGATCCCATTTTCTCACCATCTAAGCATAAGTGATGAAATGTTACGAATGAGAATTGTTATAGAATTGGGGAGCTGAAACACATGAGAGGAGCTATGGAAAATTTTTTTGTTACTTAAGCTTCTATTTTTTTTTTTCAAATCAAATGTTGAATGAAGTGATGATTTGAGACTTCATCCTTGAGCTTTATTATTCTTATTTCTCTCCAAATAAATGCTGAAAGTTATGTACTCTCTTTGTCCATTTGGTGGACTCGGTTTTGGTCCATAGAGAACTGGATTTCAGTTTTAAGTATTTCTGGTTAAGCTTTTGCAGTTTTCATTCTATAGGGAGCTCTGTGTATATTTATCTATTTTTTTTTCATCATAAGTGATGATTTGAGGCTCTGTTGGATCCCTTTTTCTCAATATCTAAGCATAAACTGCTTTAACATCACCTATATTTGTACAATACAAATAACAATGAAGGCTTAGATACTTACAAAATCTGATATTTGATCATTATTACAAGTCATTGATATCAACATGGCTTCCAGAGTATCTTTTGAAAGTTGGAACTTCACTTCCTATTTGCTTATAGTTTTATGTTATAATTAAGGTGCAATGTGAGAATTATAGTTCTACTTGTATTTGTACTTTTTTTATAGCACGTATATGTAATTTTTTGATTTCGTTAATAAAATTTACGTGGGTTTCCATCTGTGGACGTAGGTCTCCGACCGAACCACATTAAATTTTCTCATGTTTATGTATTTTTATTTATTCATACATTGCCACGTAGTGGATATTATGTTGTTTGTGATTTTTTATTTCTGGACTTTTTATTGTTTAAAAGTTATTTGATTTTGATAGTACTTATTTTAATTTGTTCCAAATAGTATTAAAATGTCTGAGGCAACTGAAGGGGGTCTGTCTGCAATGTGGGATAAATAAGTTACACATATTTTTTGCGACCTATGCATTAAAGAAACTGAACTGGGGAATAGACCAATCACATATTTTAATAAAGAATGTTGGAATAATATAGCTCAGAGATTCAAAGAATTGACTGGTAGGGATTACGACAAGCTTAAATTCAAAAACAAATGAGACCAATTGAAGAAAGAATGAAAAATATGGAAAGAGTTGAAACGTGGCTCTACCGGGTTGGGATGGGATCCAATTAAAAGGACGATCGATGCTCCAGCTGAATGGTGGGCTGAGAAAATTGAGGTAAATTTTTATTTTTTTTGTCAATTATATTACTTCTCAAATCATTTAGAAACTGATCCCCTTAAATAAGCTTGTTACAGGCATTACCAGCTACGAAGAAATATAGGCAGTGCTGAATTGAGCCAGATTTCAAGGCAAAACTTGACATCATGTTTAAGGGGGTTGTCGCGACTGGGAAGCACACAACAAACCCAAGCGAGATGGGATTTACAGGAATGTCAAATGACTTGCCACCTGAACAGGTTATAGCTGATGAAGAAATTCCTAGTATTAACCAAAAAGAGATGGAAGAGTCTAATTCCATGTCCAAAAGGCCCATACTTGCAAGGAGGAAGAAAGTGAATGACAGTTTTGTGAAAGACTCATTTGCTGAACTAATTGCAGCTTTCACAGCTCTGACTCCTCCTGACAGTACGATTTGGGATTGCTTGGCCATTTTAGATACCATTCCAGAAGTAGCATCCGATATGCGCTTTCAGGCAAAATGTGTTCAAAAGCTCGAGGACCCTACTTGTAGGGAAATGTTCATTGCACTATGACCAGAGATGCACATTGAGTATTTACGTGTTATAGTTGAAGAATGACTCCGCTTTGTACTAATCTTTGATTAGACTTGTCACTTATGTATTGTTAATTGCCTATTATTTTATGATGCTATGTATTGTCTGATTTTTTTCCTATCTACACAACATGTTATGTCACTTATTTTTTGATGCTAAGTAATACTTGATGTTTTCACTATTCCAATTTTCTGTCGCCACCTCTCCATATTTTCCTTCATCCTAATGTATTTATCATTTCAGGATGCACCCACTGCAAGACCGCCGTAAAAGAATGACATGGGTTGCAGCTATAGCAATATTATTGCTGGAATACTACCGCTCCAGTTATAGACGGATACCACGCATGACGTCCTCTTATATTAGGGACAAATGGATGAGTGAGATGCTTGTTGTACATCCAATAAGGTTTAGCAATGTTTTTAGAATGACTGCGTCCATTTTTATCGATCTGCTACACGAGTTATGTCGGAACCATGACCTACAGGGTTCTTCTAGAACGACGACGAGAGAGGTGTTGGCAATAACATTATACATGCTCTCACAGAATGAATCAGTTAGAGGAGCTATGGAGCGATTTCAACATTCATCAGAAAACATTAGTCGATACTTTTCGAAAGGTTTACAAGCACTTGTGAGCTTAGGAACACAGATCATTAAGCCAGCGGATACATCGTTCACAACTATTCCTGAACAAATTGCAAATGATTCTCGTTACATGCCGTATTTCAAAGTAAGTATTATTACTTTGTTACTTTAGCTTAATGACCTCTTCAGTTGCTAACTATTATTAACATAATTGTATTGGAGCAATTGATGACACTCATGTTGATGCCAGACTACAAAGTCACGAGAGGATCACGTATATTGGTCGGAGTGGTACAACCACCCAAAATGTCATGGAAGTGTGTGACTTCAACATGTGCTTCACATTTGTAATGACGGGGTGGGAAGGAAGTGTGCATGATAGTCGCCTTTTCTCCTATGCAACTCGGAATAGAACACAGTGTTTCCCTCACCCACCTCCAGGCTTGTTCATCTTACTTAAACCTCTCGATAATTACATTAATTATTTTTAATTAGTATTGTCTTTAATAACAGGAAAGTATTATTTGGAAGACGTTGGATATCCGATGTTAAGGGGCTACCTGAAGCCATATCCAGACACACGATACTATATTCCTGATTTTGAGCGAGCAAGTGACAATATTCGTGGCAGAAAAGAAATGTTTAACAAACAACACTCCGCTTTACGGGGGGTTATTGAAAGAACTTTTAGGGTGTAGAAGAAGAAATAGGTAATTCTACGTGATATGTCATCCTATTCATTTCCTAAACAAGTGTATATTGTGTTGGCCATCATGACACTTCACAACTTCATCCGACGTCAACCCTCTCATTCAGATACAGACTTCAATATGGCTGATGATGATGAAATTATTGACACTCTATAACCTTCAGGATCTCTAGCTGATAATGAGATGAACTCGATTGAATATGAAACTCAGGACGGTGAGGGTGCAGTTGAGATGACTGCTCTGAGGGAGTCTATAGCAGATGCTATATATGACAGCTAGTCCAGCAAGTCTTTTCTCTGTTCGTACATTAATTTTGAATGTCAATTTTACTTTTATTTGGATAAGTACTAACAATTTTTTTTTCACAGTTATAAAAACATGACTTCTAGGACATCAAGTACAGATAGAGGTTTTTTGTGTTATTGTGGTCTACCAGCTCTGTTGCTCACATCGCGTTAGTCTCATAGCTTTGGGAGGCAGTTCTACGATTGTGCCAAGAGTGTTTCAGCTCGTTGTGACTTCTTCCGGTGGGCTGACAGTCCCTCATATGACACGGCCAGCAGTCATGGGAATCCGGTGTTTTCTCAGTTTGACAGTGCAGATGAGGCCAGACGTAGCCAGAGTCTGAAATTAAACATTTTAATATTTCTGATTGTAGTTGTACTCATATTTGTACTTTTTTTAGTTCTCTTGGTACTCATGAGGGTGTGAGAAATGTATGACATCTTTTAGTTATGATCTGTGAAGATTTCATGTTTCTGCATATGCTCTAGTACTACCAATAAGCAATTCTGAATAAGCTGCCCCAAATAGTTTTATCACAAAGGGGCATGAATGTCATTTAACTACCAATAAACTATCTTGAATAAGCTGCCTCAAACAGCAAGACATGATAATCTGCAGATTATCAGATTATCAGAATAATCTGCTTATCAGCAGATTATAAAAAATCAACAGTTGCGCCAAATAGACCCTTCTTTAGATTAGCAAATGGGCTGGAGGATTGCCCCTCCGATGGTGACCGGGCAAGAAAGTTTCATTGGAGGATGTTTTATAGAGTGACATAAATCAAGTTAATTTTAAAAATAATATTATGGTATTATTTATTGTTATTTTAATAATATTTATTTTAATTTTGATTATCGTGCTACTCACTATTTAGTGAGTTATATATTTTTATTTTGTAATGTTCGAATTGAATATTTGCTTTCAAGTATGAAATATGCAAGTATGATCAATTCTCTTATAAATAACAATACAAAATAGTGACATAAATATCATTTGTTCAGAAATAGTTGTAGTACAACTGTTTCAAAACTATAAAAAATATTTAAAGAGTTAACTCATTCGTAACAGCTTCTACATGGCAGCTTCCTGCCACAGCTGCTGCGCAACAGTTTTTAAACAAGTCGCAACTGTCACAAACAGACCTTAAAATAATGTTTTGAGGACATTTCACATAAAATATGATAATATACAATTGGCATACATTTCATTTACAAGATGCTATCTAAATGATAATCTTATTAAAATAACGTCAAATAAAGAAAAAATTAGCAAAGTGCTAAAATAGTCTCATGATTATTTAAATGGAGCCATTTTAATCACAAAATTTATAGAAGTTTCAAATTGGTCCCCACACTTAAGATCTAGGATGTAATAGTCCTCCATAGGGACTCTTTAGCCCTAATTTAAAGAAGGAAGACCAATTTAATACTTCTACGAAGTATAAATACTTAGACAAAAATGACCTTAGTGTTCAGATATAACTTAACATTATAATTTTAGATAAAAGTCACATCTACCATCATCAAATTTCATGTATTGGGATATTTAAGGTCTAAAATTTATTATATATATTTATACCACTCAAATTTTTTATCTTACAAAAATATCACTATTTTAATAAAAAAATAATACACATTTTAATATATATATATTTATATATATGTCTATATATATATATATATATATATATATATATATATATATATATATATATATATATATATATATATATATNATATATATATATATATATATATATATATATATATATATATATATATATATATATATATATATATATATATATATATATATATATATATATGTTGCGTATTCAAATAAATAACAATTGAGTGGTATAAATGTAAATCTTTGTTTTTTCAAAGTTGGACGGTGACCTTTTGAAATATAAATAAATAAAAAAATAAATAAAGCTCTGTCTTCCGTCAGGCATTAACTGGAACGATTTATATTATATAATTAATTAATTTCGTTCTAACCCCGCTACACTTTTTCATTTATAAATTTATCTATATGATTCATTCTTCACCAAGCATTTTAGGAGCTTGACCTATGCCTATCTTCTCGATCGGTAACCTAGGGTTTTCAGCTTCCACGGCTGCAGCCGTCAAGAACCGGGAGTCTTGGAAACCCTAGATAGCACTTTTCTTCTAACCGATGATTCTTAGTAACGCAGGGCCTTTATAACTCCTCATCGCAGAATCTTTGTGAACGCACAGATCTATGAGGAAGACTGAAAATCTCTCCCATTCTTCTCAAAAAACACAAACCTTGTCTCTGTGACAAAACCTTTTGAGGAAGAAATCTGATCAGATTTCCCTCCCTGTGGATCCACAAGCGTGTTTCATTTTTATTTTGGTTTTTATACCTGAAATAATATTTTCACTGTCTTCTTAGACTGAATCGGGACCCTAATGGTTTACATGGAACAAACAAGCCCAGATCTGTTGAACCCAGTTTAGGGCTTTTGGTTTTGATCCTCAAAGGAAGAAAAAATATTCCGGATCAAGCGTAAAAATGTTCAGATCTGTTGTGTATCATGGGAACTCACTTATCGGGGAAGTAGAAATCCAGTCAAAGAACTCGAATCTTGGAACATGGACGAGGGAGATCCGAATCTCCCACTTCTCCCCACCCAGCGATCGCTGCCCGCCGCTAGCAGTTCTGCAGACTATTGCCACGTCTGGCGTCTGTTTCAGGATGGAGTCAAAGCGATCCGCGGAAGAGTCGCTGCTTTTTTCTGTATATTCTGCATGTCTCAGAGAGAACAAGGTATTTTTTTTAATTAAGAAAGAAAGTGACAATGAACTAAGTGAAATCAAAGGAGCTGTAAACAGTATCAATTAATCCGTAAAATTTATTACTAAATCAGTAGATGGAACACAAAACATTGAACAGAGAAGTAAGTTCCGCGCTTTTTCTCCGAAGGAATATGCCCTTCTAAATTCCTATGAGTAAATTTATAGGTAAATTTGATAAGGAAAAAAATAAATAAAAAAAAGTGAACTTATAAATGAATAGCTGAACTGGCCATGCTTAATTTCATATTCAGGATCTACCAGGAGTTATCATGAATTACAGCTTGATGACCGTTTGAATTTGAACATATCAGCATCCTTATATGCAAATTCTGACCAATAATTTCTACATATGGCTTGTAACTACTTATGGTTATTTGACCAGGCGAAATTCAGTATTTTGATGTAAATTTGCCAAATAATTTATAGTTCTATTAATTGTCTATTTACGCTAAGGATAAATTTGTCCCATGATGTATGTGCTATTTATGTTATTAACAAAGTAATAAGCAGTCTTGTCTTAATAATTATTTACACAAGATTAATTTGCATCATACAGTCCACCATTCAACAATTTTAAAGTCTGAAAGTTACCGGATGCATGAAATTTGTGATTTTTATTACATTTTATTATCTAGGTAATGTTGCCTTGGACCCGTTCGTGTCAGACTCATGATCAATGATTATGAATTTGAAACTGAAATTTTATTGAATTGTTCGATTTCTTCTCAAGTATTTAACTTTCTGTAGTGAATTAACAACTTCTTGACAAATAACGCAGAGTTTAGACTTCTCCGTATCTGAATTAACTTAAACCTGTTTAGAAAAACTCCAAGAAAAGTTGAAATGGTGGAGCTTATTGTGTTGCAGGTTGAATTGATGATAAGCTTGCTGTTTTCCTGTCTGCTCAACAGATCCTTTGTTTTGAGGAGGAAATCATAATGAAGCAACTGTGCTCATTTATAGCTTGTGAATAAATAAAATTTTTTCTTTTCATTCCTTGTAAATTACGATTGTTTTACTTTGCATGGTTAATAATACATATTGAGGATCATATTAATCAATCTTGCATTCTTTTATCATGAAATGAGAAGTTTGTAATTTTCTATTAATCAATTAGTTTGGTTTGCAAGGAAAAACATTAGGCTAGACATTTTAGTGTGGAGAAGATGAACAATGTCCTTTTAATTTGGCCAATATGGCAGTTAATGACAATTTATGATTCTTTTAGAAAAAGCAATGCACTTGAAAATTTATTGATATATGTTCTTGCTAACATCTAATTGATATTATTTTTTTCACATCATCTACGAGGGCATTGCGCTTAAATTCTTAACACCATCTTTCTCAAAAATGGCATGGTATAGAAGTACAAGTCTAACATACAAACAAGCATGACTGAGTGGTGGATCCAAGGCTTTTATCGAAAGTAATTCCTCAACGTGTTTCGGTTGCAGTGATTATTGGACTTATTTCACCTTGGCTTGTCCTGTTGCAGAAGGAAGCTGATCTAGTGCTCATTGTCTTGTACCTATTCATTGTATGAGCTGCTGATTGCTTGCTTTGACGGATTTTAGGGGATGTTTGGTTGGATGTATTTAAGATACCTGCATTCTAGCATGGCAAAGTAAAAAAAATATGATGCATTTTTGATTTTCAGGAGTTTTTTAGTTGGATGAAAATTAAATACAATGAAACTAAAGGTTTGCTAGGATGCATTTTAAGTGCATAATAAAGCATCTCTCTCTCGCTCCCTCTTGTATATTTGTAGGATCGGGAATGAGGGTTGGCTCGTATGGGAGGCAGGTTTGTGGACAGGGTTTTGGGATGGCTGGACTAGGAGGCAGAGTATGGATAGGTTTGGGATTGGGGGCGTGTGGAAACTGGTTTTGGATGGAACTGCACGAGAGAGTGGTTGGAATCATGAGCAAAAGGGTTGTTGGCTTTGATGGGAATGATGAAACATGGGGGCGAGGTTGGGGTGCTAATGGTGATGGGGACAATTGTTTGCATGAGGAGGGTTACCATTGAATATGGTTGGTTGTAACCTTGCATTTGGAATTTTACCGATTTAGGAGAATTTGAAATACAAGGAAAATCTGGCAGTTGAGCTTCTCTAAAAATACTTTGCATTCGATTTACTTCATGCCAATCAAAGGAAAAGTAAAAAGTCACACACACACACACACACACACACACACACACACATATATATATATATATACTTACTATTGCTTGAAACCAAACAACCCTTCAGCAAATTTAATTTATGCATCAAAATTTTACTGCTTATTGTTTTCTAACTTTGATTCATATCCTTATGCACTGACACTATTTCAGGTTTCTTGGAAGGTGTTTAAGTATCGGATTTAGTGTGAAGGCGGTTTTGAAATAGAAGAGGGAGATAATATACGAGGGAGACAGTTTTGAAGGGGATGGAAGAAGTACATCGGCTTTTTGGGCTGAAAAGAAAGAGAGAATCACAAAACAGCATTTCCAATGAGACATGATTGCTGAGAAAGATCCACCACCTGTTACTAAGAAAGCTACATACTCACTTACAAAAAGAAGAGAATACAATACTCCTTTGGAGGGCCACAAATTAGAGAACAAAATCTCCAAATGCACAAACCAAAACGAAAGTTTCCGAATCATGTTTTAGGCAACATATTTATACTAAGACATAAATAAAAACCCTAATTCTAATTAAAATAAGCATATAAAAGGGCCACAAGGGCTTGTCCCGCGTGTGGGGGGGAACATAATGAGACGATTGGGATGGGAATTACTGCCCGATTCCCGCTTGAGTGGAAAAAATCCAGCTCCTGTGCCATGCCCAATAAAATAATGTCTAAAAAAATAAATGCCCTTTCAATCATGAATGAATCAATATGTTCATTTGTTAATGCTTTGGTGAATCTAACTCCCAATGAACGCTGTTTGTAAGACTGTACAAGTTTACTTTTATGAAAATAAACTTGGAAGAATAAAACTTTTTTTTTGGTTGCTGGTCTCTCCAGTTTATTTTTTTCATAGAAGACATATACAAAAACATTTTCTTATAAAATTTCCCTTCTCTACAGGCCCCTTGATATGGTCGGACAATGAATTTTTCTTTTTTTTTATTTTTTGTCTACAATATTCAAGTATACAATCAATCTGTAATAGCAATGAAGCTGAAATGAGCCATTCCCACATGTTAATGAGCATCATGCTTGTTTTAGTATACTGGTACTTGCTCTTATAGGTGACTTTCATCTCTGTAGACAGCAGTTTCTGCCATAGGAGAGGAAGAACTCCATTTGGTGGCCATGCCTTCCAGACGGAATATTCCACAGCATTCATTTTTTTGGGGATATATTGTGGCACGAGGATTGTATAATTCTTGTCTCATCATGCTGAATCTAAGATGCCTTGGAATCGTGTTTGATCTCGACGAAACACTTATAGTTGCTAATACAATGCGCTCGTTTGAGGACAGAATCGATGCCTTGCAGCGGAAGATAAGCAGTGAGGTGGATCCACAGCGTGTTAATGGCATGCTTGCCGAGATCAAGCGGTATCAGGACGACAAATCGATCTTGAAGCAGTACGTTGACAATGACCAAGTTGTAGAAAGCGGGAAGGTGTTCAAAACTCAATCTGAGGCTGTTCCACGTCTTTCTGATAGTCATCAGATGTTAACACGTCCTATTATAAGACTACATGAGAAAAACATCATACTTACTCGGGTCAATCCGGCGGTATGCTTTTATTTTTATTTTTATTTTTTTTGGAAAATTTAGATACATGCCTCGCAATTCTTATGCATGTATATATCTAACACCTAAAGTTTGATATTTACTTCTACAACATCTTGGTGCTTTAAACCTCTGCATAAAAAAAAAAAGCATTTGACATTAGTAAAAGTGTTATTTTTGATGTGATGTTGAAGATTCGGTGTTGTGGATGCAAAAAATATAGTTTAGATGCTAGATATGTAAATAGATAAGAGTAATGTGGTATGTATGTAAACGCCCCTTTTTTTTGCTGTCAAGTTCTTGTCAGGTTCTTTTATGACTTTTTATTTATTTATTATTCATATCATATTGAGTCAAACTAGTTGCTTTAGTTAATCTTTCTGGCATTTATTGGGCTGATCTCCTGCAATTAACTTGTTAAAAACGTATGCACTTTCACCGAAGGATGCTTATAGTTCACTATTATTGCCTGAACTATTGTGATTGTTATGTGGCCTCCACAGTCAAATGAAATTTAATAAAGTAAATTTGCTGATATGCTGCTATTTTGTGAAAAAAGTACTTTGAATTGATTTATACCTACGTTACCTGTTTTGGAATTTTAAAAAGTTTGTATTACTTATTTAAGTTAGACAATGAAATATTGAAGCAATGACATGGTGTTTGTATATATATACGTATATACCTTTCAAGACGCATTATCGTGTTTATGCTTCGCCGATAGCTTTTAAAGATGTTTACTCATTTTCTAAAGGATGCAAAAACTATCTTATTTTTTGGAAGTATTAGTTACTTAGATGATTGATTTATTGTTTAATTGTTAGTGAGGGGTGAGTCCGTAATGCCATCTCAAGTGTATGCCACCCATTTGTGTGATGACTCACCAAATATCCATTCTTAGGAGGGTGCCCTAGGAAAATGCCTTTTCTCAGGCAATGAGTGCTTTATGCAAGAATCATTCCAACTTTTCTAATCCTTTTCTACTGGATATTCTATTCATGGCTTGCATTATATCTTTGAGGGTAAAATCTATAAATATTCTTAACCCCTTTGTTTCTATTTTCTTTTTTCTACTTGCAATGACAAATAAATACTTTTAATAAAAAAACAATTATTTCAATTATATCTTGTCTGTTACAATGACAACCCAATTCCCATGTATTTATATATCTAACACCTAAGGTTTAATTTTACATATATATGACTAAATCTTTCATATCACATCAAAAATAGCACCTTTTTAAGTTTTAAAAAGTCAAATACACCTTTTCATGTATAATTGAGGTGATATATATGTAAAAATTGAAGTTTAGGCATCAAATATGTGAATACATAGAAATTGAGTCGTATGTATGTAAATCTTCCTTTAAACTGGCATTTTTTAGGGGCAATTTCTTGCGTGGCATCTGAATCTAGAAATTTGCAAACTAAGATCCTATGATCTCCATTTGCAATATGTTCACTCAAATGTCAAAGAGTTTAACAAAATCCCAACTATGATTTTTTACTTTCATTAAATTCTCATTGAGTTGGTTGTGCACATGCAACTATGTAGTTAGTTGTGTAGATAGTTAAGTTTATGATGACTTGTCTGTAACTTTCTTAGGTGGACTTTTGCCTCTTTTTACAAGTGATGTCTGGCCTTAATCACTTTAACATTACCTTTAGACTTAAAATATCCTGTGTGTCTTTTGATGATAAAACTCCTTTTCTACTTTAGTCAGATAATATGTTCAAAGGAAGTTTTTATTAAAGGTTTGTTTAAAGGAAGATTTACATACATACTAACATCTAAACTTCAATTTTTACATTGATGCCACCTTACCTATGCATGAAAAGGCATATTTCACTTTTTGGAAGTTAAACTAGTGGTATTTTTGTTGTGATATGAAACAGTTGTGTGGTATAAATGCAAAAAGTAAATTTTAGACGTGTAAATACATAGGAATTGGGTGGTATGTAATATTTTACCTCTAAACTTACCTTGCACTTTTGCTTTTCTAGATACGAGATACTAGCGTCCTCGTACGTTTGAGACCTGCATGGGAAGACCTTCGAAGCTACTTAACTGCAAAAGGTCGAAAGAGATTTGAGGTTTATGTTTGCACAATGGCCGAACGAGATTATGCTTTAGAGATGTGGAGGCTTCTTGATCCAGAATCTAGCTTAATCAACTCGAAAGAGCTTTTGGATAGAATAGTTTGTGTCAAGTCTGGTATGCGCATGATAATCTCTGCTGTGTTTTTTTTAGCCATTCATCAACTATTTTTCATTTACATTTCATACCTTTTTAATTTGATTTGATAACTATTATTTTAATTATTTGTAGGCTTGAAAAAATCTTTGTTCAGCGTATTCCAAGATGGAGTTTGTCATCCAAAAATGTCGTTAGTTATTGATGATCGTTTGAAAGTCTGGGATGAGAAAGATCAATCTCGAGTTCATGTTGTCCCTCCTTTTGCTCCATATTTTGCTCCTCAAGCAGAAGTAAGTTATATCTGTACACATTTACATTGTAATATTACATGCAAAATCAACTTCTATCTGTGATTCATATATGATTTGACATTAGTATTTTAATTTCACCGGCCCTCTATAACCACAGGCAAACAACAATATTCCGGTTCTCTGTGTTGCAAGAAATGTGGCATGCAATGTCAGAGGCAGTTTCTTCAAGTAAGAATATTCATATTCATGTTTGATTAGAGCTGTGGTTTATCTGTGATACAACTTCCAAAACTTTGCTAACTACTATGTAATGTAAGTTTAGCCTAAAAATCTTGCATTTTTGTGTCAGAGATTTTGATGAAGTTTTACTTCCACGAATGTCTGAAGTTTCTTATGAAGATGAATTGGAATGCCCATCTGCTCCGGATGTAGGCAATTATTTGATATCAGAGGTCCTATCTTTATAATTTCATTTTCTTTCTTTTTGATTCTTTCTAGTTAAATTCCCCCCTAAACAATTTTTGATATAGGATGATGCATCTACATTGAACGGAAACAAGAACCCACTTGGTTTTGATGGAATGGCAGATGCTGAAGTTGAGAGGAGATTGAAGGTCTTTTTCTTACATCAATAACTTTATTCTTTGGCACATTGTTCTAAATTTTCCAGAATTATCCTCCAATGTTCCCTTGGTGTACAGGGTGGAAACTGCAATATTATCCCGACCATTGCTCCCATTGCTAACAACTTTGATACAAGGGTTGTTGTGCCTCCCGGTCCTCCTGCCATGGCTCCTCCATCTCCTGCTGTTTCATTGGCAACAACCCCATTGATCATGCCTATGGCCAGCAACCAGTTTCCACAAACTGTTGCATCTGGTAAGCCATTAGGGCAATCTGCTCTGTCGGAGCATTCCCTACAGGGCTCTTCGTGGGAAGAGGGTGAGGTGCCAGAATCAGATTTAGACCCAAACACACGAAGACGACTATTGATTTTGCAGCACGGGCAAGACACACGGGATGCCCCTCCGCCACAGCATCCATCATTTCCAACTTCTCTTCAGGTCCCCGTGCCTCCGGTTCAACCTCGGGGAAATTGGTTTCCTGTGGAAGAAGGCTTGAACTCAAGGAAAATGAATATGATGTCTAGAGATTTTCCTTCAGAACATGAAACGGGGCCTTTTGATAAGAATCGATCTCGATACCGATCATTTTATCGAACTGAAGCGAAATCCGTGCCTTCAGAGAGAGCTTTTCATGAAAGTCAAAGATTTCCTATGCAGGTACTTGCCTTGTTTATGGTGGAAAAAACTTGCTATTTTAAAGTCTTGTTTGGCATCACTTTTGTTTTTTATTTTTGCTTTCATTTTCATGTGTATTTTTAAAATATGTTTGGTTAGTATAATTTTTGTATGTTTTTATTTTTTTGTATTTAGAAACAAATCATGTTTTAAAAACAAATCATCTTGTTTTTAAAACCACTCAAAACACATAAAAGATGTTTTGAGTATTTTTGAAACAACTACTACAACCAAACATGCTTCAATTCAATTCAAATCATAAACCAAGGAAGAAAAAAAAAAAAAAAAAAAAAAAAAAAAAAAAAAAACTAAGAGTGATCCCAAACTGGGGCCTAGCTTTTTCTAGTTTCTTGCCATTTTCTTTTCCTTTGAAGATTTCCTGTATCGTAACATGTTAATTTCATGATTTAGGTCTCTCACGGTGAAGTTCGGCCTCAACCCAACAAAGCAGCATCGAATTTTAATTCTTTCCAAGGTATTTTTTTTTTAAAAATCTCAGAGAGGATATTAAGTTTCAATGGTTTTTCCGGGGTGGGTGAAGTGTAAGTTTTCATGTTATTCTACTGAACGTTTTTTTACCTCACATGACTATTAGACTAGAGGTTTTTTTTCCTTCTGGTTCCATAGCTCTATCACTTTAACTTAGTAGATCCTTCTAGTCTTGACAAGTGATATTTACCTGCATAAAATTTTTTTGATTATATGTAATGATTTTTGGTGGGACATTTCAGCTAAACATTTACTGTCTTTCAAGGCATCTTCCTTCAACCATGCAAAAAAAAAAAAGTTTCTAACAAGTAATTTCTAAATTATTAGATTCTTATGTTGCATATGTTACCTAAAATGCTAAGATATTTATGTCGGCTGCCATTCTAATTGTTAGGAAGAGTTTTTATCGTGAGTATAGTGTAGCCGTCAGGTCGGTGATTTATGTCTAAATAGTGTCTAATTGAAGTATTGCGAAATATAAAGCGTAATGAAAAAACGGGCACGAGGTTAGTAGGAAGTTCTTAGTAGAGGTTAAATATTTTTTCCTATTAATGTTAGATGGCTTCAACAACATGAAAACAAATGCTGATTTAAGATTGTGTCTCTGAAGGCTTAAAGTCTTTGGGGGCGTTTGGCTACAAGATGGATTTAGTGTTAGTTGGATTTAGTAAATCCGGATTTATTAAATCCACATTTTTTATTTATTAATTTCGGATTTAACATGAATCGAAGGCAAAATTCAGACATTATATCCGAAATTTCTTAAATTCATAGAACCTGAGTTTTTTTATGTTTGACTGGATTTACTAAATCCAATGGATAAATTATATTAATAGGGTGCTACCAAACACCACCTCAGTATAGTTATCCTTCTGAATATTTTGTTAGAGGCTTCATTTATTCATGAGAGAGAAATTAGGAACATGAAAACTAATGAAGAGAAGATAGGGAGAACATGATAAATTAGATGAGCAAATGTATTGATGGTTACGACTCTTAATTAATAGATTATTAATCATTGTTTTATTTTTCTTTTGAGTTGTGATAGTTTTTCTTCTCATCATTGTGCGTTAGAAACCTTTCTAAAGAATGAGAGAATGGAGCGCTATCACAATCATCTTACCTTATTAATACTCAAGAACTCAAACATAAAGAAGTTAGTAGACTTTTTTATACTTAAAACACTTGGAAGGAAACAAATGGCTTATCCCAAAGGGTGAATTTTGTTTAAACAAAATTTGTAATTATAGACCTTAGTGCGATAAATTGTTAGGACATAAATAAAAAATTACTACTAAAGGATATTCATTGGGCGGTCATCTCCAAGATGTGATGACCTAGTGTAAGGTAGTTTGTATCAATAATGAACTTGTTAGGTGAGGAGCCTGTAAGGGATGTCAACATGATGTCGATCAGGGGGGTTGGTGGTACATCGACGAAGGAAGACAATTAGTCATCATCAAAGGAGGCAAGGGATACTTTAATTGTGTCAACAAGGTAGGATCATTTACCAATGAAGTAGACCATTTGATCATTGATGAAGGTTATTGACTTGTGCTCATAGATAGGTCAATTACATTTGTGCTTGGTTTTGCTATTCTCAATGAGGATCCTTATTGAAGCGAAGTCCACTACTTCCAACATTGATCACTAAGGGATCTTAATGAGGGGAAATGATCCCCTTCGGGTTGGAGTTATTATTTCAAGCTTTATTAGGGGATGATTCTCTTTACACAATCATAGGGATAATATCAAATATAGTTTGACTGGCAGAGCTTAAACTCGAAATGGAAGATTCGGTTTTGGCATGAATGAAGTTTTAAGTAAATTGTAAAATTGATTTTATAATTGTTTCAAGCCAAGTCTATTATTTTTGTAAAAATGTTAATTTAATTTCTAATCAAATTATTATCATCATATGCTTGTTTATTTTTTTTGTAAAAGTATGAATGGTAAATTGCGAGTGAATGCATACATATAGTAATGCTACATTATCTCTCCCACAACTTAAAAAAATATTGAGATTTTAAATGCTAAGTTTTCATGGGTTTGATGCACTGGGTAGTCACATGGAATTCTTGCTCTCCCGATATTGGCATCTCTCTTTAAGTGTTAACATGTCAGGACATATTTGGGCCTGTGACCGGGGAACCTATTGCTTTTTTTGTAATGTGTATATTATTTAAGCACTATATTTACATTAATGCATGTATACAAATGTATGCAACAAGCCAATTTTGAGTGGAAGCGAACAAATTCAAGTGAGTTTTCTTTGAGTTAAGGCAAACTGATTTTGACTACAAGTTTATTGAACTTTTGGCACTTATTGATTGATTTCTGTGTAATTGACTGCCTGAACTAGCAGAGAGAACTAGTCTTCAGAGAAACGGATTTCAGTGATAATATCATTTTACCTTACTATTAGGTGATTTGTTGTTTTCTGCATCTAGGTTCTCTTTCCAGTTAGACATTATTGGGCGTGCACATTCTTGTTTTACTGAACAAACTCGGTGATATGGTTTGACTTATTAATCATATGTTATTATCCTTCAGTTGGTAAATGCTTCTGTAGAATTCCTTTGAGTTTGTGGAGTAAATATTGGTAAATATTGGTGTTGATTACTAGTGTTGGGCTTGTATAACTTGAAATGAATAAAACCACGGTTGAGCTTAGAATTGCCTTCAAATAGATTGGAGACAACTTAGGTAATGCCTCAGCATAACTTGAAATGAATAAAACCACGGTTGAGCTTGCCCATTGAGGCTAATTGGGATAATTAACAAACCGAAGTGTTAGTTTCTCTAGTGATGAGCATGATGGTCATAATTTATGACGCGATCGAGATATATAGCAGGATTTGTAAACCAATCATATATCTTGATGAAAAGCATCTTAAACTCCATGGGAATCAGTGCTTAATTGATTATTAGTATTGAGAATTTATTGTTTTTTCTGTTCTGTTGTGTTGGACTTGATTCTTTTGTAAAGTTAAGATTTCTTTGATAGATCCTTTCCTTCATCTACAATCATGTGTGTGAAGGCTTGGTTTAGTTATTAGTTATAATGTTGATTTCTTGATTGGTGAGATGCAGATTGGTATGCATTAATGTTAGTTATGTTATATACCCTTAAAGGTTGGGCAATATTTTGTCAGCTGGAGAGTAGGTTTGTAAAATTTCTTAATCAAGTTGAAGTGTTCTAGTTCTCGTGCTTGGTTAGTTATTGATTGTTTTGTTTTCTAGTCAATCGGCGTGGAAAAGATTCCCACAAACAACATTATGATATATGCAAACCTTTTTGTAGATTAGGAGGGTTAAGCGTTATCATGATAAACTTAGTTTTAGATTACTCAAGCCCTCAAATAGCATAAGTGACGATACTTTTTATGTGGACAATCTAGAAAGGAACTTCAATGAACTTTCAATATTAAGAACGTGTAATTAAATGCCTAGTGCCCTTTAAATAGTTTGGAGAATCCTTAGTTATTGCTAGGTTGTGCTATTGTCAGATGGGGTGTTGGAGTAGTTGCAGACAAATTTCTTTTTTAATGCAATATTATAATAAACAAGTGTTGCGAGTACAACAGTAATAATTAATTAGAATGATCACAATACTTAAAAAAAAAGAATAAAGAATAAATGCATAAAACATGAAGCTTTTGGGAAAATATGTAAAGAGAATAGAACTCAATTTGGTTGCCTTGTTTGAAGCTTGATGAAAGCTAAAGAATGGTGATATGTTTTGTTTTGATTATGTTATAATTTGATAAATAGGATTTAAAACTTTTTATCGACCACAATGTCATCACTTACACTATGGAGTAGGTTAAGGTGTGATCGGTTGAGTGATGTTGTTCTTGATTGTTTGATTTTCTCAAATTAGATGGCTTTTGAAATTGTCCCGAAAGTTGTGTCTAAAAATTTTTAGGAAGAATACTATGTGAAGATGTCTTTAAAACTATATTATCTGATGTAGGAATTCTGAAAAGAATTTTATTTCACAATTCTTCATGCATTACACTTTGCTACATATATATTGAAAGAAAACCAAATAGGAAAGTTTGGATGTGAGTATGAAAGTTCTAAAAATCAAAAAAAGAAAAAAAAAAAAAATGACCAAACAAAAATGAGAAACACAAGCTGGCTAATAGGCAAATGAGTTTTCTTTGTAGGGTTAAACATTAATCATGTACTTATACAGAGCTTGGAGTTCAAGCCACCATCATCATTTGGTGTATCAATATACAAATCATGAAATTAAGCCAATATAGACTTAAGAGTTTAGCTAAATAATTATATAACAATCCAATGGAATGTATATAAATCTCCCTTTTTCTATTTTTAAGAAAATGAATGAGAAAGTGGACATAAACAATTGGTTTTCTTTGGAGAGTGAAGCATTACTCATATACTTATACAAGAGCATGGAGGTCAAGCTACCATCATCATTTGGTATATCAATATATAGTGCTTTCAACTAACAAAAATGAGAAAGTAGACACAAACCGACTCATAAACAAATGAGTTTTCTTTGGAGAGTGAAGCATTACTCATTTAATTATACAAGAGCATGGAGTTCAAGCCACCATCATCATTTGGTATATCAATATATAGTTCATTCAACACCTGCAATTAAACCAATACAGATTTCATCTTCAACTTAATTGTAAGAATCTATACAATTTATTGGCTCGTATGGTTTTATGAAGATATAGAAAAGTGGGGAATCACAAGCTCAAATTCCTCTTTGTTCCATCAAAAAGCATATCCGCCAACCAATTTTCTAACGGTGACTCAAGAAAGCACCAATTACCCTTAAATGCAAGGGCCATCCAAGCTGCTCCTACACCATCGCATGACAAGAGTGTATATCTTTGAATCATCACAAAAAAATATCAAGACACATGTAGGCAAACAAAAACGAGAAAGTAGACACAAGCCGACTCATAAACAAATGGGTTTTCTTTGGAGAGTGAAGCATTACTCATGTACTTATACAAGAGCATGGAGCTCAAGCCACCATCATCATTTGGTATATCAATATATAATTCATACAACACCTGAAATTTAACCAAGACAGATTTCATCTTTAACTAATTTGTAAGAATCTATACAATTTAAGGGCTCATACGATTTTATGAAGATATAGAAAAGCGGGGAATAACAAGCTCAGATTTCCCTTTGTTCCATCAAATAGAATATCTGCCAACCAATTTTCTAACGGTGACTCAAGGAAGCAACGATTACTCTTAAAAGAAAGGGCCATCCAAGCCGCTCCTACACCATCGCATGAGAAGAGTGTAGCTCTTTGAATCAGCACAAAAAAATATCAAGAAACATGTAGACGAACAAAAATGAGTAAGTAGACACAAACCAACTTATAAACAAATGGGTTTTCTTTGGAGAGTGAAGCATTACTCATGTAATTATACAATAGCATGGAGTTCAAGCCACCGTCATCATTTGATATATCAATATATAGTTCATTCAACAACTGAAATTAAGCCAAGACAGATATCATCTTTAACTAAATTGTAAGAATCTATACACTTTAAGTGCTCATATGATTTTATGAAGATATAGAAAAGCGGGGAATCACAAGCTCAGATTCCCCTTTGCTCCATCAAAAAGCATATCTGCCAACCAATTTTCTAATGGTGACTCAAGGAAGCAGTGATTACCCTTAAAAGCAAGTGCCATACAAGCAGCTCCTACACAATCACATGAGAAGATTGTACATCTTTGAATCATCACAAGAAAATATCAAGACACATGTAGGCTCAAAAAAAAAAAAAAAGAAAAAAAAGAAAAGAAAAGAAGAAACCAAACTACCTCAACCAAATTGCAATTGATGTGCGTGAACCGTGATTGGAAGTGGTTGGATTGTAAGGGAGCCTCACGATGTTGTCTAGGCCCTGGAGATCACCTGTAACGACGATTGAGCCACCACCAAGAGCGAGCCTTGGCCCTCCTTTCCCTCTCGAATACTTGCATGAAGCACCGAAGCAACCCTTGCCTCACCTCAAAGCCTAGAACTTTTTAAATAAAAAAAAAATGTTATTTTATTAAACCGTGGATGGTTCAACGATCATTTGGTTTGACCTTGGCTTTGGCCGGTCTTATCCCAATCATTCAAAAATCCTGTTAATACATGATACCAGACCGGTTGCCCAACCGATTCACAGTCCAACCGGTCGAACTGACCCGTTTGGTTTGGTTTTTAAAGCATTGACTAAGTTAGAAGTCACAAAGGAATTGTTGAAAGGGTATATTTATAGATTTGGCCTGGAGCTATTTTGAACTATTTGAAATATGTCTTATGGTTATCCAAATCAAATGGTGGTGCTCATGCACATGATGTTTGAATTATATGCTTGGAATTATGCATAATACCATTGGAGTCAAATTCATTCATGGTTTGGACAACTAACCTATGTATTAAGGGGACTAAATATATGGAAATGTGAGCAGAATTCAGAAAGTACGCTAAGAAGAAATTCATGTTTTCAAAGTTTTTTTTTTCTTTTTTTGGATATTTACAAGTATTTAACATTTTGGATGTCCGAAATCTGGAGGTAATATTTAGATAGCAAACTCATTTTGATGTGGCCTATAGCACAAAGATAAATAGTTATGACAACAACAACAACAACAACAACAACAACAACAACAACAATAAAGCCTTAACCCACTACGTGGGGTCGGCTACATGAATCCTTTTTCTCCACTGCGTCCTATTTAGTGTCATATTTTCATTTAGTTCTAGTAAATTAAGATCATTTTTAATACAATAAGCCCAAGTCTTCCTAGGTCTACCTCTGCCTTTCTTAACACAAGTCGAATCTAAAACATCTACTCTCCTAATTAGATCATCATATGGTCGACGTTTAATGTGACCAAACTATCTAAGACAATTTTCTCTAATTTTGTCCGTCAGAGGAGCTACACCAACCCTATCACGAATATATTCATTTCGCATTTTGTCTCTAAGTGTAAAACTACTCATCCACCTAATCATTCTCATCTCAGCAACACTTAACTTATTATTATGCTTCTTTTTTAAAGGCCAACATTCAACACCATAGAGCATTGCAGGTCTCACCACCGTCTTATAAAATT
Organism: Phalaenopsis aphrodite; assembly: GCA_003013225.1. Taxonomy (NCBI): domain Eukaryota; kingdom Viridiplantae; phylum Streptophyta; class Magnoliopsida; order Asparagales; family Orchidaceae; genus Phalaenopsis; species Phalaenopsis aphrodite. Next base: position 452,880 of record NEWO01000040.1, on the reverse strand, counting down.
TTTCTTTCAGTCTAAGCGGTACTTTTTTATCAACCAAAAGACCCAAAACATTCCTCCACTTCAACCAACCAACTTGAATTCTACTATTAACATCCCGATCTATATCACCATCGCTTTGAACAACGGACCCAGGATATCTAAATCGTTCATACTTTTTAATAATTTGATCACCCAAAGTCACACTTCTGTCACTAGAGCTATTACTACTAAAATTACATTCCATGTATTCAGTTTTAGTTCTACTTAAACGAAGGCCTTTAGACTCCAATGTAGACCTCCATAATTCAAGTTTTTCCTGGGCTTTTTCTCTCGTTTTATCCACGAGAAGGATATCATTATCAAAAAGCATACACCAAGGTACATCTTGCTGTAGATGTCTAGTAAGACCATCCATAACTAAAGCAAAAAGATCTTAAAGCCGATCCCTGGTGTAATCCAATAGAAATAGGAAAATATTTGGTCGATCCTCCTTCAGTTTGAACACAAGTAACAGCTCTAGTATACATATCTTTAATGACTTGAATATAAGTCATATCAACACCTTTCTTCTCGAGGACTCTCCAAAGGATATCTCTTGGAATCTTATTGTAAGCTTTTTCTAAATTAATAAAAATCAAATGTAGATTCTCCTTATTATCTCTGAACTTTTCCATCAAACCTCTCAATAAATGTATAAGGTCCATAGTAGACCTGTCCGACATAAATCCAAATTGATTATGAGAAATCTTTGTGATGCGTCTTAACTTATGCTCAATTACCCTCTCCCATAACTTTAAAGTATGACACATCAACTTAATTCCTCTATAATTTGCACACTCTTGTGCATCCCCTTTATTCTTAAAAATGGGGACCAAAATACTCTTTCTCCACTCCTCAGACATCTTTTTAGTTTTTAAAATGATATTAAAGAGTTTAGTAAGCCAAGAAACTCCCGAATCTCTCAAATATTTCCACACTTTAATTGGGATATCATCAGGTCCTATAGACTTTTCGCTCTTGGTTTTCTTTAAAGCATCCTCAACTTCCTTTTTATTAATGTGGCGGTAAAAATGAAACATTTTATTATTATTCACGATATTAAGATAACTAAGGTCGATCATATTTTCAGAAATTTCATTAAAAAGTTTATCAAAGTAACTCACCCACGTATGTTGAATATCATTTTCTAAGAAAAGTACTTTTTGATTTTCATCTTTAATACACTTTACTTGTGTAAAATCTTTACTTTTCTTTTATCTTTGTTTGGCTAGTTTATACATATATTTTTCACCCTCGTTAGTATCTAATCTATTATAAAGATCATTACAAGCAGAATTTTTAGCGTCATAGATAGTTCTTTTAGACTCTCTGCGAGCCGTTTGATATTTTTCTCAGTTTTCTAAGCTTTTACATTTAAACCAATTTTTATAACATAACTTCTTATATTTTATCTTTTCTTGCACATTATTATTCCACCACCAACTATTTTTATTTATAAAAAAATTTTCTTTTGATTCTCCAAGCACATCTTTTGCTACTTGTTTAGTAGTGTTTGTTACTTCATCCCACATAACATTTGCTTCTTCATGAATATCCCAAATTTTGAAATATTGAATTTTACTCATAAAAATAATTTTATTTGTATTTTAAGTTTCTCCATCTAATTTTACGATGTTGAGTCCTAACATTTTTTATTTTACAACTCTTACTCTTAAAATCTATAACTTATAAACGATGTTGGGTACTTAAATTTTCACTTGGAATGAACTTACAATCTTTACAATCACGACAATCTCTTCTTCTCATAAGAAAATAATCAATTTGTGTTTTATTAGATCCACTCTTATAAGTAATAAGATGCTTATCTATTTTCTTGAATAAAGTATTACTAATAACAAAAGCATACGCTAAAGCAAAATCTAAAATAGCTCAACATTTTTCATTAGTTACTCCAAAACCGTAGCCACCATGAGTATTTTTGAAGCCTTCTACCACTCTACCGACATGTCCATTTAAATCTCCTCCAATAAAAATTCTTTCTTCAAGAGGTATCATTTGTATTAAGTTTTCCAAGTCATTCCAAAATTTATCTTTAGACCCTGTATCTAAACCTGCTTAAGGAGCATAAACACTTATAATATTAAAAATTTTTGTATCAATGATAATCTTAAGGACTATAATTCTATCTCCAACTCTATTTATTTTTACAATATTATCTTTCAAACTCTTATCTATAATTACACCTACACTATTTCTAGTGCGACTCTTACCCGAATACCAAAGTTTAAAACCTAAATTATCAATCTTTTTAGCCTTTTCTCCCACTTAGTTTCTTGAATACATAAAATATTAATTTTCCTATGAATCATAATATAAATAGTTATGGAAAAAAAATAAAAAAAAATCACTGGTGTGCTTTATTCTATTTTTTATTTTCCTATGAATCATAATTTGACAAGGCTTCCTCAAATTTTTCTATGGAGTCTCTCTATGATCTTGAATATTTTGTAAAACAAGCATGATTGATCATCCAAACTGTTGATCTTAAGTTGATTCTCTACTTTTTGATTGGTTACGTATGTTTTCCAAAATTTAAAATAATGCCTCCAAGTTGTCATGTTTGAATTATATTTTGGTTTAAAATTCTAATTAGAATTTTTTATTTTTCTGATATATTCATTATAAACGATGCTCAATACTGGGAATGAACCACTAAATTTAAGAGCAACATATTCCCTTTTTTCACTTTGAAGGCAACGAGTCTATGGGTCACTTGGCATCAAATTATAGTGATGCGCATTTCATTTCAAGTCATATTAATGAAGATACCCCTGTGGGATTTCTGAGGGAAATTTCAAGGAAGTGCGGTACCAAGGTAGAAATTCTTCCGTTATTTAAAAAGCGTTCTATATAGTTATTTTCTTCTTTTGGAGTTACCTAGCTCTTTTCTGTAGATTGAATTCAGGTCTAATTTACTCGACACTACCGAACTGCAGTTTTCTGTAGAGGTAATTCAAATTTTCAACCTATGATGGTGAAAGCGAATAATTGGCAAATACCTAAATTAGGGATTTTTGGGACCCCCCCTTTTTTTTTTCTAGATTTGGTTTGTTGGGGACAAAGTTGGCGAAGGCATTGGCAGAACAAGAAAGGAAGCTCAACTTCGGGCTGCCGAGAACTCCTTACAAAATTTGGCAAGTAAGAACTTTTTTTTGTAGATTGATATTTCTTAATGATAAAAATTAAGAAGTTTCTTATCTTTTTTACTGTATTTTTTGTTATTAATTCATTTTCTGTTGTGGATTAGTTTTCCTTTTGTAGTAAAATCATCATATTAATAATCTTGCAAGAGCCACATCTAAATTTGCATATTGTTGAAATAAATGAACGCTATGACACTCTTTGGTTTTAGAGAAATGGGGTGATTAAACTGTTGTTACTTTTAAACCCTTTCTTTATCATCTCTTGGCACCTGAGATTGAAACTAGTGTAGCACATTTATTTGATATTTCTCCAATAGTGTATTAGTGGGAGCTAGAATGATCTACCCATGGATGTATTGTACAATGACTCATTCTTGAGAAATCTCGATCTTCTTGCTAAAATCTCAGCCTTATTTATTAGCTCTGTCCAATTGCTTTTTTTGTTTTTTTTTTGGTTTCCTATTTGATTTGTTCACAAACTAATATGGTTTGAAAATATTCTCATTTTTTTCACATTGTACGGTATTGCATATTTTTTCTTGATACATAAATACTTGTTAGTTAAAGACTAAAATATTTAAATGTGATATTATTTTGAAGCATTGATTTTGTTTTGATTGCAGATACGTACTTATCAAATACGTTTGCTGATACTGCTCATGCTAAAGAAAGTGGTTTTTCGAGTGATTTAAACTCTTCAGGATATTCAGATCCAACAAGGAATGATTTTTTAACAGGCAGAAATACTCCAATTTCCCATCTTATTGGTCTAGAGGGATCAAAAAGAGCAGCAGCTCCTGTTGCTGCCCTCAAAGAACTTGTAAGATAATTTTTCTTCTATTGGTTTATTTGTGGGTTATATATGTAAATGCGCGAAAATGTGCATGATTTTTTTTAAATAATGCGCATCTTTGAATTTCAGTGTATGATAGAGGGTTATAATCTTGTTTTTCAAGCCCCTTCTTTGCCTGCTGGGTGCTCAACTAGCCAAGGGGAAGTTTACGCTCAGGTAATTTGGATTATTGCATTAATCACTTTTATTTGTGCCTGCTTTAATGCTTGATGAACTTCTTTGATTTAAAGATGATACTTACCTGTGTAAGAGAGAAATGAAATGATTCTGATTTTTCTGAATTTTTTAATTAGAAATGACAAATATTTCATGTTGTGTGGGGAAGAATATGAAAGCATTCTCTTCTTTCTGTTATTTTTATAATGTGCAATTTCACGGTTTACACATTATCTAGGATCTGTGCTTTCTAATGCACTTGTAGCATACAATGCAAATTGTACTATAATCAATGAATGCAATTAATATACATGATTTGCGGAAGCAACCAATTTATTTTGAGGGATATGTACATGTGTACCACCAAACATTTTCTTATTTAGCATAGTTACTACGTTTAAAGGATATGTATGTGTTTACCTCTTGAATTTCCTAATTTTAAAGGAGTTTTGTTTACCACTTACAATGGAAATTGAAAATATTAAAATTCTATTCAAGTTAAAAGATTTTAGCATTCTAATAAAAGTTCGCAACAAGAAAAGTAAGCCCATAAAAATGAATGTAATTTCATTTTTGCATAACAAAATCTGATTTATTAGATCTAATAAAAATTAATCACACTTTCATCCAATGATGAAAATAAAGTCAAGAAGAAGAAAGAGAGAAAAGGGGAAGTAGAGAAGGGAAGAAATAACTATTAGTAATGTCTCATGCTTGCACTAAATTAATTAGGATTAAAATTCTTAAAACGGAATGATTTGTACATCCAAATGCATTTTAATATGAATAATAGAATACCTCCTTTACTTGCCTCAAAAGCTCTATTTGTGAAACTAGAGTAACTCCAAGGCAATAACACAAATGACTAAGAACAACACACCAATGGGTTTTGAAAGTGCAAGTGTTTAGAGTGTAAATTATTGTCTTCTAATATTGTTACTATTATTTCTTATTTTTTAATTTAAAAGGCATCTGTATTTCTATAGTATTAATAAATTATATGCATTAGAAAATACTATTGTTCATATTTTAAAGTGAAAACAAATTTTATTCATGAGAAATAGAGTTTCAAGCACAACACTTGCGCACACGACTATGTGTCTGATACTGGAGTTTAACTAAACAACAATGTGAAAATAATATTATTGCTGAATTCAAATAGAAAATTATAATCAAAGGAACAAAAATATGAAATTGCAACAAAAACGTTAACATATGAGTAAGATAGATCTAAGGTGGTGGATATGGCTGTTAGGGGCTTGCAAGGATGGTGGTAAAATGGGGAAGTGGAGTAGGCGGTGGGTGCATTAGGGAAATAACAGTTACTTGCTGTCCTGGGCGATAAGTAGGGAGGTGGGCTGGACTGTGGGGAAAACAACATTTACTTGTTGTCCGGGGTGGCAACAAGTAGGGAAGTGCCTGGAATGCTAGTAAAACAACAGGCGGTGTTGTTCTGGGTAGGAACAACAAGGAAGGGGTAAGGGAAGGTGACCAGTGACGACTAAAACTGCAGAAAACCACAGAAGATCTGCTGATCTGGGTGGCTGCAGCAAGGGAGGGCGACAAGGATCGATTTGGGAAGGATGGGGAATAGTAGGGGAATGACAATCATCGGGAGCTAGATACTACTGAAGCACCACTTTGACCAATTGATATATCTCTAGAAGGGAAAATAGAGACACCGACGACTGTACCGAACAACGACATGACAAACAACATATATAGAACTAGGGTTGGTCCTCATTATGTTTGGACCAAATCAGTCTAGAATACTACGAGCAATCCCACGCCCAGTAGACTTCTGCGTCAATTTCCTCTGGTTGAGGGAATTTAGACGTCATTCGTCTAAGCTTCTGTATCATCACAGTATGGAGTCAGGTTGGCTACATTTAAAGTGGCAGAAATATTGTAATCTCTCAATAATTCAATTCTATAAGCGTTGTCATTCAAGCTTCTTAAGGATTCTGAATGGTCTATTTGCTTTGGGTTTGAGCTTTCTAAAAGATTCCACTACAAAGTATATGCTCATGTTTAATTAATATAACTCTAAATCATGTACATGATTTTAAAGCATATCCTGATAGAATAAATGGTCATGTCGTTTTGGCACAACCAGAGCTGAAATTACACACGGATGAGTCTTCTCATAAAGGGTATGTTTGGTGCAACTGCAGTTGTTAAACTGTTTTTTAAAAAGTTGCAATGATTATTGTAAATTTATTTTAATTTTAAAAAGTTTGTCTGCAACTTTCTGGTAATCACCATATTTTAACAGGTCAAGTTAAAAAAAACACTTTATACCACAAAAATTTTTAGAAATAGTTTCCAAATATAACTGCAGTGCCGGCCTGAAAAGCAAAACAAGCAAAAAGCTGTCCCAAACAAACCTAAGTCTCAAGCAATTAAATCATTAACTCGCTTGTACTCACCTGAGTGTATATTATAAACAATTTTGTCAAGAGGAATTAACTCTGAAATGAAATCTAGGGCAGGATGGGCAAATCTCAATGACAACCTTTAGGGAGGCCTCTTTTTCTTCTATAGAAGGATTTGGATCTCATCGTCAAATGTTTTTTCATACAAAACACTTAAGGAGGATTTCAAAGCTACAGTTCACCATACTTGTCTGGTCATCGGATTGTGGGGGTGCTGTTGAACTGAACTGAATTTTAATTCCCATATTACCATATATAGCCTTCTAGAAGTAGAACGAAATTTTATCATCTCTGGCATATTGGATTTCTCTCAGCAATGGCAACTCAGGAAGTCTTTATGTCTGAAAATGCTTAAATTCTCTTATATGAAGTTGCCATTTGTCAAATGTCAATTGCTAGATTTTATGAACGTCTTGAACAACCAATGTCAATCATGCTAATATTCCTCTTATTGTCTGCAAAAAAGGTAGTTCGTGACAATCCACAAACTCTGTATGAATACACATTACCTTATACTCGCTACCTTCTAGAAGAACTAATGATCCTAGGGGAGTATGTCATGGGCGCACAACCTGAATTGTTGGCGTCCCTTCCTTTTCAGCTGAATGTTGATACTCTTCTGTGAAGGCTTTATCATCTCTGTGTCACTGTCTCATTTTTCAATTGCTCCATGCTCACTGAAAGAAATTGCTCTCCTAGTTTGTCAATCAGCCATCACACGACCAAAATATTGATAGTTAATACATTTATTGGTGGGGATGAATTTAGGAGTACTGGGGGTCACCATTTTTTCTCCTCTATGTACGTGTTCCTCTGGATGAGTTGACTTTAGATGCTCCACTGATTGTACTCTTGTTGCTTGAACTTGGTGTTTAACCCGACTTGTAAGATGTGTCGGCCATGCAGTGATGTTGCTGTAATCAGTGAAGTCTAAAGAACATTTTTTGTTTATAACATGGGGGTAGGTGTTTGCGCTGCATCTCCCTTTTCTTCTTGGGTCAAGTAGTGATTTTTTTCCCTCATGCTAGCGTAGTTGGTTCAAATTTTCTCACCACAATAACGCTTTCTTCTTTACTTGATCGAAACTAGTTTTACCATTGTGTATAATGAAATATTCTTGTATTCAAAGATTAGTTCGACTGTCTGGGGCCACTCGATGAATTCTTCAAGATCCTTATGATTTTGAAAATACGGTAAATCCATCTTTACTTTCAGACCCCAACTTCAGAGACATTCTATATTAAATCTTTGTGGGAATGATTCTTCATCTGTTCACTTTGACAAATCACTGTTGTGTTTATGGGTGATTTTTTCAGATTATCTCCTCTTGAAGGCGACAAACCTTTGTTGCAGTTGGAGGATTTCCTTGTGCGTATCTTCCATAGAAGGCTCTTTGCCATTTCTTTTATCCCAATTAGGTTTTCAACAATTGTCTCCTCGGTGACATAGCTAATTTTTAGATTTTGGAGTCGTAATAGTGTGTACTGGGTTGAGTTAGGGAGGGGAAAGCAAATTTTTGGGAAAAAATCAGCAAGAGGAGGGTGATTTTGGTAATCCTAGTATAGAAATAGGGTTAAGCTAGCTCTATTACCAATTGATATCGGAATTTAACCAAACAACAATGAGAAAATAATATTATTGTTGATTTTAAATAGGAAATAACAACCAAATAAATGAAAATATGAAATTGCAACAAACATGACACTCAACAAATTGGTGGTGTTGGTGGCCGTTAGGGGCTTGGAAGGGTAGCGCCAAGATAGGGAAGTAAACCGGGTGGGGGTACAGTAGGGAAATGACAGTTACTTGTCTTGGACAGCGGTGACTAGGGTGTTGGACTGGATTGAGGGGAAAACAATGGGAAGACGAGTACTTGTTCGTGGCGACAACAAGGAAGTGGGTTGGATTTTGGGGAAAACAACAAGAGACGATGTACTAGGTGGTGTTGTTGGTGAAGATGGTAAACTAAGGGTGCATTTGAGACACTTGTGCTTATCCTGAAACGCGGCCTGCTGGTGGCCCACGGGGTTTGACTCGCGGCCTCCTTTTAGTGTAAAAAACCCAACCACATTTTCGGATAAGTTGTTGAAACGTGTTTTTCAAACGGTGAGGCGTATAAGCTGTCCCAAATGGGCCCTAAATTTTATTCATTTGGTTGGTGAGAAGTCTTATAATTTGAAAACTATGGTTAAAATTCAAAATGTTTATGCAATATTTTATGTTTCAATGATAGATTTTAGTTTCGCGTGGCCTTCCACATCTGTTTCTTGTGTAATATTCTGTTCCCATTTTAGGTAGTTCTAAAGTGGATGGATGTGACATTTCTAAAGGTTATGAATTTATTCATGGAATACATTATTTTTGGATTGAAAATGAAGGAATACATCATTTGTGGATTGAAAATGAATTGATGTTAAGCCTTTACACTTTTTTTGGCAAAACATAAAGTAATAAAACGCCAGTAATTAAGTGGTAATTTTTGAAGTATTCGATCTCAATTTTATTCTCTAATGCATTATTTTATGTCATTTTTTGATGTAACTGTAAATTTACTTGAACATGAGTTAATTATGTACCCTTTTTTTAGTGTAAATGTGGAATCTGATAAGATTTTTTTTTAAGCAATGTTAATTTTATTCCAATCATTTGCAGTAAAAAGCCTTTTGCCTGCATCATATCTAAGCTTGAGTTTTTACCAAGTGTTAGTTGAAAGTTAGACTGAAAGAGAGTATGGAAGAGAATATGACCAAAGTTGTTCTTCAACTATTATTGAAGGGAATAAATGCTTTGACTTAATCCCCAAACTTTTAAAACAAGGACTAATGTCTTTCTAAACTAACGAAAATTGAAATGATTGGTCTTAAAAACCATAGTATTTTAGGAAAATATCTTTTTTCTAGAACCTTTGGTAAATTTAATCTCATGCTTATGTTATTTTCTCCTTTAGAACAACCAAATTTGAATACAACAGGAGTGGATTGAGATTGTGCAGGTTGTGTTGCGAGTTGATTTTTTTTAATAATTTGGAAGATTTCAATAGGTTATTGCTCGGTGTGAAGTTTGTTGCTGTTTATGAGAAAATAAGACAAGTAAGAAGTTAGATTTATCAAAAACTCAAGATTTTTTTTTTTAAATGCCATCATTTTTAGCACCATTAATTTTAATTTTCATTAGTTCTGATGGCATGGTTATTTTGGCTTTCTTATAAAATCTGGGTACTAAATTAGGACTTCTAAATCGTCTTGGACTATAATTGTTGCTCACAAAGTGTCTGAGCATAATTTTGGTCTTTTTCTCTTGTATGAAATTACTCGTTTGAATTAACCTAATAAGTTTCTACTGTCTTCTGTTACTGCTGTTGTTCCTTTATTATTGAAATTTTTGTTTCTTCTGATAGCCAACATGTGTGGCTTTTAGGTATAAGTTTTAACATTTGAAATTCCTTCATGGTTTCTTTTTCTTTTTCTTTTTTTTTTTTGATTTTTTGCACTATATATAAGGGTTTGGCTTGTACAAAACGCAATGAATTTGTTACAGAACGAAGTTACTGTTGAATCTGCTGTCTTTTATTTTTAAGGGGTGAATCCTTAATCAAAGTGAGGGACTTGTATATTTGCGTGAGAGACCATCTTCTTATGGTAGCGTGAGACTTGATTTTTAATACTTTTGATGACTTCTTTCTTCTTTTTTCCTCTAAATTTAGCTGTTGGATCGATAAACTTTTTACTGTAATATGAGCTACTCTTCAACGAGTGGGTTGATTTCAATTTTTTTTTTCTTGTCTGTATTCTTTATTACTCTTGTATTGTCATAACATTTTAATTTAAATTTATTTCTTCTGGTTCTTTTGATTTTATTGAATGTCATGATTAGTTGTAGTCAATATTTTTTTCTGGAACCATCATTTTTTAACAAGGTATGCACGTATTGATTTGGTGGCAATCTGTTTTTTATCTATTTCATCTTGATATAAATTCTCCATGCAGGTTGAAATCGCAGGCCAGGTCTTAGGTAAAGGATTTGGAGTAACGTGGGAGGATGCCAAGATTCAGGTCTCCTGCAAACCTTTTCTCTTGGAAGATTTACATACATACCACTAAATTCCTTTATATTTACATATTTAACACCTGCACTTCAATTTTTACAAAGATTCCACCTTATGTATGCATGAAAAGGTGTATTTCACTTTTAAAAAGTTTAATGATGGTATTTTTTATGTGATATAAATCATTTGGGCGGTATAAGTATGAAAATTAAAGCTTAGGTGTTTGATATGTAAAAAAAAAGAATTGGGCGGCATGTTTGTAAATGCCCCCTTTTTTAACTAAAAATACTTTACTTTTTAGTTTGACATAGGAAACCTCTTGTAACTTAGTTTCTAGCTTTTGATATGATGGCAAATGCATTCACGTCCTACAAAACTGCCTTCTAACTTAAAATACTGTAATTTTTAATTTTACTTAGGAAACCTCTTGTAACATAGTTTGTAGCTTTTGCTATGATGGCAAATGAATTCACGTCCTACAAAACCGCTTTTCCGAACTCTATGAATTTCCTGAGTGTCACATGTTAGGTTTCTCCTCTCATTTAGCTTCGATGATGTTAAATCCTGCAATTTTTACTTTAATGTTTGTAAATATGTAGCTTGGTGTGATATGTGCATTTTTTTGTTGCCACTTTTGGATGATGAATATTTTTCAATTTAATGAATCATGAAAGTTGATAATCAAACGCTGACAATTGTTTTTTTCAGGCTGCGGAAGAAGCTCTTGAATCTTTGAAATCCAGACCTGCACAAGTTCCTCTAATGGGTTCAGGTTCTTCAAGGTTGGCATTTCTACTTCTTAATTATTTTATCTGCGACACCCAAAAAAGGAATGTACCTCGGAAATGATTTGTCCAGGTGTTTCTGGATTAATTTTTCATCTTTATTAGAATGTTAGGGGTAGACCTAAAAAGGCTTGGGCGTGTTGTTTAAAAATGATCTTTATCTATTGGAATTATATGAAAATATGACTCAATAAGACAATGGAGAAAAAGTATTCATGCAGCCGACTTAATGGGATAAAGGCTTTGTTGTGTTTGTTGTGGTTATATTTATTTTATTAACCCGGGTGATTCCAATAATTGTGTTGGGATGGAATGTACTCTTAGGGCATCAATTGGTTCAAAATCAAAATTTCTCCGCGAAAATAGGAAAATTGGTTCGAGAAATCCATAATAAAAAAAATAAGCAGAAGCACAACTAAGTAATATAAGAAAATCACATCAGGATTTACATGAAAAAACCCTAGAACGGAAAAGAACCACGAAGCCACACTACTAAAAAATTTCACTATGAATGGTAGAACTCACAAAGATACACGCAATTTTTCTCTTTATAATAATTGGAATTTACATAACTTCATTCCAAACATTCCTCTTGATCTCACAAGAGGAAGCCTTCACATGAAAATTATCTTTGACGGTACTACCAAATGGCAAAAAATACTGTACAACAAGTGGGTCTACAGACTGAAAGAGGAGTCAGATGATAGCAAACGCTACAAGGTAAGACTTGTTGTACAGAGATTTTTCCCCCATTGGGTAAGATGGCGACTGTAAGGGTTGTGCTGAGTCTGGTAGCATAAGAAGTTCTACGTCTGAAACAGATGAATGTAAAAATAACTTTCTTACATGGATATCTGGAGGAGCTATACATGGTGCAATCACAAGGTTAGAAGATTTCAGGCAAGGAAGGTTTTGTTTGCAGATTCAAGAAAAGTCTCTATGGCTTGAAGCAGACTTCGAGACAATGATACATGAGGTTTTACATGTTTATATCAGAATGCAACGGAGACAGAAGTATAGGAACACTGAAGTTGTCTCAGGCATAATATGTTGAAAAGTTTCTACAGAGATTCAACATGAGTGAGAAGAAACCAGTTAGCACTTTCTTAGGTAGTCACTTCATACTAAGGAGTTATCGCCTAACTTTGAAGTAGAGAAAACACAGATGGAGAGAACTCTATATGCTTCAGCAGTTCAAAGTTTGATGTATGCGATGATTTGTACTAAACCAGATATTGCATATGCAGGAGTGGTCATCATGTATATGGGCAATCCAGACAGGCATCATTGGGAGGCAGTAAAGTGGATTGCCAGGTATTTGAGGGGAACAATCAATGTGACACTTTGCTATGGAAGTATAGGGACCAATTTATAGGTATTCATAGATTCAGATCTGGCAGGAGATGTGAACCACAATAAAAGTATAACGAGATATATCTTCATATTGGGGAATAAAGTCGTGAGTTAGGTTTTTAAGTTGCAGAAGATTGCTGCACTTTAAACTATGGAAGTCGAATATATTGCTATTACTGATGTTAGCAATGAGATGATTTGACTACAGAGTTTCATAACAAAATTGGGTAAGGAGCAAGGGATTGAAAGACTCTACAGTGAAAGTATGAGTGCAATTCATCTTGCTAAGAATGCTGCTTTTCATGTCAGGATGAAACACATTGTGCTGAGGTATCATTTCATTCGTTTTCTTCCTGAAAATGTATAGTTGTTCTTAAAGAATATACACACAGCTCAGAATCCTGGGAATATGTTGACGAAGGTGGTTTCATGAAGCTTGAGACCGGGGGTAAGTGGCACCACGGTGCGTGACTGTTAAGGCGATTCAAATGGACGTACAGGTACAAAGGATCGGTGTTGGGTGCTATTGTCTCCAAGTGGGAGATTGTTATCCCAACAGCTAAGCTTCGGTTTGGGCGCTGACAGAGAGGAGGGCGCCTTGCGACCCCTTGGCACTTAAGCACCCTTATTTTTGGCGCAAAGGAAGCGCAGGCCTTGGGCGCTCAAGCTCCTGGTTTGCTAGGCGCAATCCCGAGAGCTTGACACTTAGGCGTCAAATCTAGTAGCCTAAGCACCCGGTGTAGTTAATCTGTTTTCTGGGTTTTAAACTAATTTCGAGTGTGTAATGATGAGTTGGGTGTAGGTCTTCCTTTGGTGGTCTTCGACAAGTTCTTGATGAAGGAGAGAAGAATTGGAGAGGAGGTTTTCAGGGATTTCAACGTGTGTTTTGCATCGGATCGGAGAAAGAAGATTGTGGAGTTTTCTGTAAGTTTCGTCGTGTGAGTATAAAGAAGAAACTTGTGTGAGTTATTTATAAAACTATCTGATTTTCATAGTGAATTTGTGGTGGAGTAGATCTGTGATTTTTTCCCATTTTTGGGTATTTCCACGTAAATTCTCGTGTTTTTTTTCTTGTTTTGATTTTACTTCTGCTCTTAAATTTATTGTTTCGACTTTCTCGAATCTCGTGGTCTTATTCTGCTAGTGAAACTAGAAGGAGATTCTTTCGGAGTAGTTTCTTCTAACAACTGTAGGTCTTGTTACCTTCCAAATGATACAGTTTTCTAGATCACTCCGAGCGTAATTTTTAATCACATCTTTTTTTGAACTTGCGTGAAAATAGACTCATGAGTCTACAATCCAAGATTCATGATTAACTAGAGACAATACGAGGGATTTATCTTGAATTTCTCCTGTGGAGACATTTTAAAAAGATTCCTTTATTGTCCTCCACCACCAACTTTTCTTAGAGCATTATCTTCCTTGAAGTGCTCATTATTCCCGCAGTTTTTCTCTGCGTGATTTGAATTTTTCTCTTCTTGATTTGAATGTCTCTGTCTGTATTTCTGTTCAGATTACTTCCTTTGTTTTCATCATTCAACTCTGTACCTAAAGATTCACTGTTCACAGTTTTTTTTGCAAACTTCTTCATTCAAAACCAACCTCATGATGTCATCGAAGTTCAATTTCATATTCCCAAAAAAGTTACTAATCATCGTGACCAAATTATCTCAACTGTTCGATAATGAAGATAGAATTAACATTAATTTGACCTCATCCTTCAATTTGAACCGCACAAAACACAACTGACTGGTTACATTGTTAAAATTGTACAAGTGATCGGCTACTAAAATCCCGCCATTTTATATTGAATAACTTATTCATCACAAAAATCTTATTAGAAGTAGAAATTTTTTCATACATCTTTGTCAGTGCCACCATGAGATTTATCATAATTTTCTCATTTAATATATTGAATGCAACAAATGTGGAACGTGACACATGGATCAAATTTAAAGTTGTTCAATTCAACACTTACATTCCTTCATAGATATTGATTTTGGCTTCATGTTGATTACTTTATTGACAAATACAATTTTTATGATACATCAAATCATAAACTTGCATTCTCCAGAAAACTAAGTTTGATCTATTGAATTTATCTACTTTGTACCTCGCTTCGTTGGTCATTGATCCTACTCGAATCAAACTCCTTACTTTGATATCATTTATTGGGATGAAATAGACACTCAGAGCTTTGATTGATTCACAATCAAAACCGCACCGTTAAAATAGGAACACCGATATGAGAAATTTGGGAAAAAAAAAAAAGAATAGAAGCACAACAAAATATCTAAGAAAAGTACACCATAGTTTACGTGGGAAAAGGCTGGAATTAGAAAAAATCACAGTCACATCTTAAAAAATTCCACTATGAGTGGGAAAAACTTACATGGGGACACATTCAAGAGAGATGCCCTACGTTGTTTGAATAGAGACTTAAGAATCGAACTATAGAGAAACTGCACATGGCGTAGTTATACTGCAGCTCGGTGTGGAATCAAACACGGTGTAGCCATGCACAGTGGGGGTGTAGTTTCGCCGTCCATCATAGCTATGCCAATTTGGGCGTAGGTAGGCCACACATTTCTACTGTTTAGCACTGTTGCTTGGTTGCTTGCTTCGGTTGTGGTTGCTTTTTCGGGCCATACACCTCAACAGATTGATTCAAAGCAAAGGACTGCTACAGATTGGAGTAGGGAAGATGGTAACAGGAACCATGACTTTCATACAATGATTTAATTGCTAGCAATGACCAGTTTGTTTAAGCGGGGTATGTGTATGCATTCCACACAATTCTTATGAGTTTACATTTCACACACCTGAACTTTAATAATAACACATGTAACACTCAAATATTTGAGGTCACATAAAAAATACCAACAGTATTAACCATTTTTAAAATGAAATGCGTCTTTCATTGCATATATTTTGATGTGATTGATAACACTTATGTCTATGTATGTAAATATCAAACTTTAAGGGGGTGTTTGGGATCATTTTTATTTTTCTATTTTTATTTTCTATTTTTATTCTGTATTATTTATGTTTTAATTTGAAATAAAAAAGTGTGATATATTTTATTAAGATATGAATGTTTTTTAAAAGCAGTCAGAAACTTTTAAAAATTATTTTGAACATATGGAAAAAGCTTGATTATTTTTAGAAATAACATATAAAATATGTAAAAAACAAGTCAAACAAATATTTTTTTTACAATAAAATAAAAAAAAATGAAAACAAAAATAAAAATAAAGTTGATCCAACGAACTCTTAGTGTTAAGATATATGTAAACACAACAATTGTGTGGCATGCATATAAATTTCCCTTTGTCTAAAGCATAAAGAGAGGTCTGTGTTGGCAGGTAAAGGTTAGTGGAAATTTTGTCAGCATCTCAGCTAAAAGAAGGCAATAAGCATAGAAAAAAATAGACATGAAAATTATGGTGTAAGAACCATATTTTCCTAGTCGCTGTAACTAGTTTAACTGTGAGATGCTTGCATGACAACTTGAAATCATTTAGGAAGATTCACACATACCAGTCAATTCTTACATATTTACATATCTAGCACTCCTGAACTTCAATTTTACATACATACCACCATACCTATGCATGAAAATATGCATTTCACTTTCTAGAAAAAATTGGCGGTGTTTTGTTGTAATATAAAAGATTTGGTTTATGTATATAAATGTCTTAATCATTTATTTATTCTCTAATTATACTCGTTTACTGCCCTGTTATCAGAATTCTGCCGGCATCATCGAACAAGCGACTGAAGCAAGATTTTCCACATTCAATACCACGAATTCTATCTTGAATTACACGACCTTATAGATTGAAAGGTCAATTGCTCAATACCTCACCACCAATGCCACAGCTCAAATAAGTTTATGATGCAATTATTGAACTCGAGTTGGTTCGACAAAATCTTCATCCTAAGGCTGATGTTGTGAGGCATTACAGCCCAGGGTCTGCACAATCATACAATTTTGTTGAGCTTTTCTCCTGTGCATGAATGCGCTGCACAATCTTACCAATGAGGAATTTAGAATTCTTTTAATCGCTGCTCCTTGGGGAATCGGTATGGTTGAGGATGGTGAGGCTATCAATCTCGGAAGCAAGTAGGTGTTTCGCTTCCATTTTATCTCTGCATTTGTTGCAGGAATAGGGAGATATGCTGCCATTATTCTCCTTTAAAAATTCATTTCATTGGCCTTATGGTCTCTACTTGTATGGGAATTTTGTTTTTTTTTATGTAAAGGAGAATCACGGGTAGATTTTATATTTTTGGAAACAAAAAAGTATTTTTTGTAAAGTACGCTTTCCTGAATTGGAAGCTAGAATTTTGTTATGAGAAGTGTACGTTTATTGCATCTTCTAGTGAGTTGGGTTACAATACATGCCTAAGATTGACTTTCGGGTAAGATGACCACTCATATTCGGCATATTGGTATATGTTGGGATTGATTTTATCTTTTCGTTTTGAAATTACTCTGATGTCATATTTCTGTTAGTGTTTCATTAATTTGATCATACATGCAATTTTGTAAAATATTCAAGTGAGTTTAACTTACTATTTTTGTCTCCAGCCTAGTTAGTCACAGGACTACAGCACTCATGATGTTCCGACATGTTTCATAAAAATTCGCAAAGAAGGTATGCTTAAAATTATGAATGATTATTCTTCATTTGTATTTCTATGGTTGTCAATTAAACTATGCTTAAATTAGTATTTTTTTATTTATTATTTTTTTTTTGTTCACATTTTGTGTTTTGATTATGCAGTGTATTTAAATTAATCTTTATACCCAACAAACAAAGAACTTTAATCTTAGATTTAAGGGTCATTTGGGATCACTTGTATTTTTTGTTTTTTATTTTTTATTTTTATTTTGGTTTGCTTATTTTTTATTTGAAATAAAACATATCTGGATATTTGATTAAAGTATGTTTTTACAAACACTCACAATATCTAAAAGTTATTTTGAGTGTTTTAAAAAACATGTAAAAACACAATAAATAAATATATTTTAAAAAAATAAAAAAGATAAAAAACAAAAACAAAAACGAAAATAAAATTGATTCTAAATCAGAGCCTAGTATTTGGTTGAGTGATAAATTACTTAATTGTTCCTACCTGAATTTTGCATGAGAATTTATTGTGAAGCAATGTTACAATGACTAATTTATCAGTTTTCTGGTTTAGATTTATTCTCATTTGTTCCTTTCTTGTTATGTTGTATTTCTTTCCTTTTGTTGGTTGTTATGTTTTTGATAAGTTGTAATGGTAGGAATTAACTTTGCTCTAGCCTTATTATATTCGGAGAAGAGTTGTTATTTGTTTTTTTAAGAAAGAAGAGAATACAAATTTATACATCTTTCTTCATGGTTTTAGAGCTAGTTTACAAGCCCAATATTGCTTTTTTTAGCTGCCAGAGTTTTCCCTCCAGCTAGCCTGCATGCCCTCCCTGGATTTTGCTCTCTCCCTGCCGCTGACAGCTAGCCTGTGGGCTCCATGCAGGCGTTCTCTTGCCAGAATCCTCCCTGCAGGCTATCCTACAAGTGTTCCCTGCACACTTTCCTACATGCTTCCCTTCAGGCTTCCATTGTCTCCCACCAGACGTTTTACCGTCAAAATCCTCCTTGCAGACTCCCTTGCAGGCTTCACTGTAAGCTTTCACCATCTTCCGCCAGAGAAGCCGCACCCTGCAGGCATTTTCTTAGCCGCAAATATCATTCAGCCTTCCAGACTTTCCTTCCTGCCTTACGTCGTCAAGCCAACTGATCCTTCCCAAGAAAGCAGAGCAGTTGCAGGTGTTCTTCGTCTCCTACGACACAATCAGCTAGAAATTCTTTCTAACCCTAAGCGTGCAGGACTTGAGAAAGTAGGATATGAAGATTTTTGGCTATACTCTGGTGGTAGTCTAAATTAGAGACTAAGAATTTTGTCCAAACAGTCCTGGAATTCATGACCATAACTTTCTTTATTTGCCCCAATCTTTATTTATATATATTTGTGAAAAAAGGAAAGATGAATATAGCGGACACGGTTCTCGAACTCGCTGATCCTAACCATCGCTCATGGAAGATCCATAATCATACGGTCATGCTTTGGTTGATCAATTCTATGACTATAGACATTTAAAAAAAATTCTTATTCTGTACCAAAAAAAATTACATGAGATTTGAGAAACAACACTGGAGATTTATATCTGTACCAAAAACACTACACAGTTATTTATGATTAAGACAAAATTGCATGAGCTCTGACGAGAATAGTTAAGTGACTCAATACTTCAACACTCCAACAAAGTATCGGTTATAGTTAGATTTGTATGATACTATTGTATGGAAATACCCTCAAGATGCTATGTTGTATAAAATAATAGTGGAGAAAAAGAGGATCAAATTTTTATTTGGTCTAAATAAGAACCTTGATGAGGTCAGAGGAAGAATCACAGGGATGAAGCATATCGTTGCCCCTAATGCTTTATTTGGGGTAGCTGCAGATTATTTATAATCTGCTGATAAGCAAATTATCTTGACAACCTGATAATCTGCAGATTATCAGGATAAATTGACTTGTTGTTTGGTGGAACTTATTCAGAACAACTTATTTGCAATTGTTGCTGGATAAATAACCATTTTGCCTTTTTTAAGGCCTATAAGCTCCGAGCAAATTTTTTTTTTTGGAGGAAGCACTGCACTCCAGGAACAGGATTTCACAAATTATAGGATTTAACACGCACACATTTATGCAAGATAATTAACCTTTTATCAAAATCATCCATATCATCACTAGCAGAGAGGTGTTAAAAAAACTGCGACGGAAACCCTGGATCTGGACTATTGATGTCCTTTTTGCATAGGATACTGCAGCTAGGCGAAAGTGAGGGTTGCGTTGAAAACATACGTCATATGACTGCAAAGTGAGCCCTAGGCGAAGGAAGGAGGAACAAGTGGCAAGAAACAAAACGACGTGGAACGAGTGGCGAAAAGGCGTGGTGTCGATCCTGCGAGGGAGAAGGAGCAGACAAAGAGCAAGCTTGAGATCGGCGAGGGCGAGGGAGAGCAAAGAAGGGCACGGGAGGAAAATTCCACCCGAATGCGAGAAGACGCGGGACACGGGGTCGATCTCGTGTCCCCATCTTATAAGGAATTCCAAAACGACATTTCGGTGAGTTTTGGAGACGCGGATCGAACGTGGTATTCAAACAATGCGGTGGCGTTTTCAAAACATCGTCATACACCAATAAGCTGCTCTAAACGGGCCCTAAGTCTTTGCTGAAGTCAGAAGAGAAGAAAGTAGGAAGAAGCTCATTATGGTAGGAAGCATGGATTCATCTAGCACTAAGACTTCCTCCTTATACACTCACAACTCATCCCATGAGTCAAAGCTAAAGAAGAATCATCCATTGTGTGAACATTGCAAGAAGCTTGGTACACAAAGGACAAGTGCTGTAAATTACATGTTGCGGATTGGAAACCTCGTCAAATGCTGAAAGATCAAGATAGAAAAGCCCATGCTGCTACCACGTTTGAAGGGTTAGTTGATCATTGCTCTATCACTAAGAAACAACTGGAGGTGTTGAAAAAAACTTCTTTCAAGTACAATTGAGCAACCTTCTAGCTTGATGCACGAAGGTATCATGCTTCCCTCTTTTGATCACACGATAGGAGATATTGGCGCTCTCACCAACTATCAAGAGTTCTCGACTCTAAAATTGTTAGACTTGCAGATGATCTCACTCGAGGATTGTTGGGAAATGAAAGTGAAGGTTTCCGAAGATATTAAGCTCTCTTATGTGCTATATATTCCCCAATTAGATTTCAATTGTCAATTAGTAAGTTTATTTGTGACATGAATTGTGTTATTAAATTTCATTCTTATTCTTGTGAATGTTAAGTGGATTTGGGCAACATGATTGATAGTGTTGTAATGCATCAAGGTCTATTCTTGCTCAAAAAAAGCTATTCTTTTAAAACACAGGTGTCTTTTTCGCTATCCTCTTCTCTTGTCATCTTAAATTTCATTATGATGCAAAGTTGTACCATCATATCTTTATTAATAAAATGACAAAATTTTACCAGTGTTAAACCTATCAATTTGCTAAATATATTCGTCATGTTTATTCTTTTTTATTGTGCAAACTCTCACATCATTTCTCTATCATTCATGGTGACAATTGGGGACCATAAATATTGAAGTCTGTCAATGGAGTCAGATGGTCTGTCTCCTTTATTAATGACCCCGCTAAAATTAGCTGGATAATTCTCATGAAGGAAAAATTCAAAAGTGCTTAAATCTTCCAGTCATTCTATAACATGATTTTAACTCGGTTTCAATACAAAATTCAGATTCTTAAAACTGATAATGCACATGCATACTTCAACTCTATTCTTGGACCCTACCTTGCAAAGAACGGTATCATCCATGTGAGATCTCGTGTTGAAACTCAACAACAAAGTGTGATAGTAGCTAAGCGGAAGAATAAACATCTCATCGTGATATCTTGGTCTATAATGCTTTCTCACAATGTCTCAAAAGTTTTTGGGGAGATGTATTCACAACTACTCACCTCATAGAATGTCATTTGTTTCAAAGCACCTTTGGATATTGTGATGGAAAAATACCCTCATAAAAGCCTTTTCATCCAATCTTCTTCTAAAAACATTTGAAGGTTTTTTTGTTCGCATTCACCGATCAAACAAAATAAAGCTTGATCCAAAAGCCATCAATTGTATCTTTGT
This sequence comes from Phalaenopsis aphrodite, assembly GCA_003013225.1. NCBI lineage: Eukaryota > Viridiplantae > Streptophyta > Magnoliopsida > Asparagales > Orchidaceae > Phalaenopsis > Phalaenopsis aphrodite. The sequence continues at coordinate 431,315 of NEWO01000040.1, read as the reverse complement.
TGAGTACACTTTTAATAAAAAGGGGTACAAGTACTATCCTCCCATAAAAAAAAAACTTTTAACTCTGTGAATGTTACATGCTTTGAAAACTAACCCAATTACCCCAATTAATATCACGGGGAGAGCCCAGGTGAAAATCATATTTAAGACACTACTCTGGATATTCATACTGACCTAGAGTCATCAAAACATATTCTCCTTCCCTCTAATCATCTTGTCTCCATACTGATCTATACAAAGGCTTTAGTTGAGAGCTTCCAACTTGAGATTGATAACAAGGAACCTTGTGTGTATACTAGGAGAAAGAAATTCATTGAGCACGATAAAAACAATATGCAACCATAAGACTGTTTACAATCTCTGTGATTCCAAGGGAGGTGGAATCCAGTGAAGAAGACAAGGAAAGTTGCACAAATTATTCTATCCAGGATTATGTTGCCTATGAAAAGTTATCATCTATTTCTATAGCCTTTGTATTTAATCTTGATAGTATTTAGATACCCAATTCTATTCATGAAGCATTTCAAAGTCCATAATGGTAAAAAAGTAGTTAAAGAAGAGATCCAATCACTTGATCTAAATGACACATTGAGATTGATAGACATTTTATCTCTGAGAATTTTAATAGATGCATTATTCATTTAGTCTACATTCCAACTTATCTTCAAGTTGCTGATGTCTTCACAGATTTGAATACCAAGTTGGTTTTAACAACACCTGACCTAGATTGAGGGAGGGTGTTAAATTTTGAGTTTCATACTTTGTTTTATTCTCATTTATTTCATTCTTATTATGTTTATATCCACCACCAGCTTGAGGGAGATTGTTATAGTTTTATCCACCCTTCTTCATTATGCAAGTTTTGTTAATTTTTGACCATTTAAGTGCCGATTAATATAGTTGGATGGATATAAAGTTTTAGATTCTCAGTATATCTAATTCATGTTTTCACACTAGTTATTCTGAATAAATAAGTAAAATTAAAACTTATTTTTTTGATCTAGTCAACAAAACATTCTTCTTTGGGAAAGTTTGATTTTGTCTGTAGAAATTAAGAAATATCTTATTTGTTTATTCAGGAAAGTTTGCTAAAAAGTTTGTTTCAGGTCAAAATAGGGCTGTTTTATAAAATATCAGTTGAAATATTGGCATGAGCAGTTATGAAAACTTCCAGACAAGTTGCTTGTTCTTTTCCTTGTTGTCTTTGTTTCCAACATTCATAGTTACTGTGTGATTAATTTGCGTTGAAGTTCCATTGCATTGTTTCTGTCTTCGATTAATTATTCAAGGTAAATGATGCTATACAAAATATTATTTATTGTTGATTTTCAGAATTAAACGGAATTATTTTATTGATATGAAAATGGGGTATAAATACACTTACATGATCCTAGAATAGGAAAGACAAGAACAAAGAAATAACATTAAAGGAAAAATATAACATATATATTTTTAATTAATCAATTCATAATAGTTACTTGGAGATAAATGAAACAACAAAAAATAGGAAAGGAAATAAATCTAAAATAAGAAAGGAAATAAATTCAATACAAAAAAAAAAAAAATCTAATCCTCATAACTTCTAACAGGAATAAATTATTTCTGAATGAATTATTTCTTAATATAACTTCTAACACTCCCCCTCAAGTTGAAAAATGGTTCACAACCTTGTTCAACTTGTATTCAAAAATATCAAAACAATGGACAAGAATTATTCAGTGAGGTAGAACTTGAAGTCTTCATCCTATACTCATTAATCAACCCTAAGAGTATTTAGGGATATTTTTAGCTGACTTCGGTTGTTTTTTACTACAGTTCTTGCAGTGTCTATAAGTAGGCGGAAGACTCCTATAGGTAATGCTGCAAGAAAGTTTGTAGAGAGGTAGATAACCTATAGAAAAAGTTGACTTTTAGTTGACTGCAGTTCTGCAATGTCGGCGGAAGACTTTTATAGGTAATGATGCGCAGAAGTATGAAAGCTGCAGGGTATGACCTGCAATAAAAAAAGAAAGAATACCTACACGGAAAGTTGTAGGGTATGGTCCTTTAGGTAAAAATGAAGAACACTCGCAGGGAATGTGTGTAGGCTATGGCTTGCAGGAAAATATAGAACACCTTTGGAGAAAGTTGCAGAGTATGACCTATAGGTAAAAAGGAAGAACACTTGCAGTGTAAGCTGCATTGTATAGCCTGCAGGAAAAAAAAAGAGGCATGATTTCCAGTATCCTCGTCTAGAAATCCTGGGAATAATGTTTAACCATGTTTGAATAAATTTCATTCAAGATTTAAACATATTTTAAATATGATTTGAATAGGATTTGATTAATATATATAACTGAACAAGATTTGATTAATATCCGCACAATTTCTTAAGATGGTTTAATTATAGTTTGGATAAGGTTTGAACATGATTTTTTAGGATTCAATAATAGTTATAATAAGGTTTCAATAAAATTCAATGAAAGAACATGATTCAAACATAATCTGATTTTTATTAAATTTTGTCTTTTTTTATCTATTTTAAAATGGACTCATTTTACTAGTCGCACTACATTTGACATAGCTGAATTTGCCCTAAATGTTGGGCTGGTGATTATAAAATTAACTATATGAGGAATAATTTATTAGGATTAGTAAAAAGTGACTTAGATAACTACATGTGCAAGGATAAAATTATTAGAATTTGAATCTGGACAGAGTGCATTGAAACTAAAGATGTCTGAAAGCTTGAATTGTGTTTCTTTGCGGAGAGTGCTCTCAATTATGTTAAATACAATTCAAGTTTTTTTAAGATTCTTTGATTGATTGAAGATAAGAGATTCTAGGTTTTTATGAGGTAGGATGTCATGGGAAATCATGACGACTTGAAGAGATTATGTGGAATATCATGAAGTCATTGCTCTGAGGAAGAATGTCTCGGTCTATTTCATTGGAAATGGTTTTTGCCATAACATTATAATTTATAAAGCAATCCTAAAATTTAGGAGAAGATGTGTTGTGCAGCCTGGAAGGATGAAAATGTAAGTTTCTATTATCATCTTTAATTAAATAAAAGATTTTTTTGTTGATGTTTCAAATTATGAAGACTATTAATTTGTTTATTGTAGATGATTATTTATAATATGTTGGTGTATAGAGTTGATTATCAAGACTAGGTCTGTTGTACATGCCCCTACTCAAGACTATTACCAATTTCTTTGACCAATGATTTCATAGATTCAGTGGGGAAGTGACAATACCATGGCAAGAAATATCTTTAGCAAGAGTATAAGCTCTTAAATATTCTTCAAGCTAATTTTAATTTGATTAGATTTGACATAATTTTGCTCTTTGATTTGTTCATTCAACACAACAAATCAACAATCTCCACGTACAATAACCTCAAGAGAAATGGTTTTTCAAATTGCCTGGAGCGAACACAAATGATATCTCATAATTCATTTAAAGTAAAGTTTTAATAAAATTTAAATTGATTTATATGCATAGTTTGACGATTGCTTTGATTTCTATTTATAATGGAGATTGTTTAGTGTATGCACTACAATGCATCAAATTGCCTGGAGCAAGTTTTCTTTTGTTTTTTTTAATCCTCATTTATTTCTAGTGATGTGTTTTGACGTAATTTACACCCTTGAGAGAGTTTTTAGTTGTACCTGGACAGCAATGTTTTGTCTTCTTATGTTAGATAAATATGAGGAACTATTGCCTTTATTAAGTTTAGATGTTTTAAATAGACTTTTTATGCAAGTGCAATATATTATACAGATAAGTTACATTGATGTAAATCGACAATATACGGTAGACCTTAATTTATAATTTATACTGCATAAATCAAAGCTTTTGAGTATATTGCATTGAGAAAATTTTCCCATCTGCGAGTAAAAATCCAACTTCATCGGTGTCGGTGCTATTTCAAGTTTTTGGACTCGGCAGCTTATCTGTTGGGAGGAAGAAAATATTACATACGGTAGATCGCACGTTTGAAAGATGGTTCAGATGCAATCACGTCTTCATCATGTATAGCATAGATGTCCATCTATGCCATCATTTGAACGTGTGGTCTGCACACATGATAATTACTCACAAAAAAGGTCATTCAATTTATCAAAGCAATTTAAATGAGGGTTTGCATGATTTCATACCTCATATCTAATTTTAATTTTTAGATTCATAGCTTTTTATTCAAGAATAAAAAGTTTTGATTTTTTGAAGTTAATGATAAAGATTTTTTGATTTGTTATGAGAAAATTAAAATTTAGATATTACAGTATGTAAATATACATGAATTATGTGTTTCTTATGTAAATGCCCCTTTAAATAAACAATGATGAGTCCTTTAATGAGCATTATGAATATTAGAGGTGAAAGTGAGTCTGACTGGTCAGATTTCGATCATATTGATGCCTTCTCAAATAAGTTTTTGACACATTTTTATTCTTTCCTGCAATCAAGCTCTTCAATGACTTTTCAAATGAATCGATACCTCTATTGAGCTTGCGAGCCAATTGTTAGCACTGCAGGCCAAACTCGACCTTAACTCAAGTTTGTAATGTGACAAATGAGCTGATCTCGAATTAGACATGAATCGAGCTTGGCTATACTCATTTACACCCTGAATGATGACATCCATTCACCAAAATATTTATTTAAAATTTACAACTTGAATCGATACCTCCATGAATAAGCAATCATTTTTCTTTCCTGCCATCAAGCTCTTCAATGACTTCTCAAATGAATCGATACCTCTATTGAGCTTGCAAGCCAATTGTTAGCACTGCAGGCCAAACTCGACCTTAACTCAAGTTTGTAATGTGACAAATGAGCTGATCTCGAATTAGACGTGAATCAAGCAATCATTTTAAAATTTACAACATGAATCGATACCTCTATGATTAAGCAATCATTTTAATCTTATAACCGAAATCCTGCTGCTTCATGGCGAGAGAAAATCGAATTTCTTAATTAAGATAATACGTCTAGCATTGGCTGAAATATATAATAAAATATAATCAACACATTGGCTTATATCCAGTTTGCTATAATGCAGAGGTAGATAAGTCTGTTTACCATTTTATTCCTTCTCAATTATAAATTTATTTATTTTATTTCATCATATGAAAGTTTGAATTTCATGTATGTCCATGAAGTGCTTTATGCCAGATAAATCATGGCAATAAAGGTTTGAAGTTACAAGTAGTACAAATATCACAGAAAAAGATAATTTGAATAGACACAATTTTGCATAGGAAAAAAGTTATATAAGTGTTGATTAAAAAAGATGGACTAATCTGAATTTGAAATTAAAGAGACTACCTACAAAACTTCTGACAATCTCCAATTGAATTTGTATATTACATTTTCACTATCTGCAACATTTTCTGCCATAAAACAATTACAAAATCTGTGAAAACATTCGTTTTTTTTTTTCCTTCTGTTTTTCTTCCTGTTTAATTCTTTTCCATTAAAATAATAACTCGAATGTTCATGAACCAATGTAAAAATTATCAATTCTGATACAGATTTCTATACACCAAACCTCTATCATATTTCCCCTGGATACATCCAACCAGAAAAAAATATAAAATAAGCGCAGCCTAATTAATGCCCCAATCTAAAAAAAAAAAAACCCTTCCAGGCTGCATAAACTTCTTTTTTTCCTCCTCACATGAAAATGTATTTGAAAAAAAAAAAGGGCATATTCCAAATTGAATACCCCTAAAGAAATGAGACCCCCAATCTGCCAAATAAATATGTTCCATCTCCATTCTCTATACACTGAAGATTTGAAACTTCAAAATGAAATTGATTCAGCCAAAACAATGTTGGCGAGAAGTGTGGCTATTTCTGGCCGGTCATGTACGAACCGGAAAGCCGAAGTTTTGGTATACTCTGACTTCGCCGCCTCGGCTAGCCGTTACAATCACCATGCCCCAAGCCAAGCCGCCACTTTGCGGCGGCGGCAAGTCCAAATTTGAAAGATCACCACTACTCAGGCGGTTATGTTTGCCAGTTGATGAACGAAGCTTCTCCTCGGGCCAAGTAGATGATACCCTATCACTATATGCCGGCGAAGGGGCATTATTTTGAAGGGTAGTTTCATTGAGGGACTCTAAGTTGTTGTTATTTGGTTTTGATTGAGAATTGAGGTTGTTTTCTATTGGAGTGGAGGTAGAATTTGGCCAGGGAATTGCTGCTGTGACATCCTGAGAGTTAAAATACTCGTGGGATTGTGTGATGGAGATGGAGGTCTTGGTTCTACTTGGACGGGTATCAGAGTCCTTCCGCCATACATACACGTGGGAGTCTTCGCTGGCGCAGATGATGTACTTGCCATTTTGTGTCGCGGAGGCTGAAATTTGACTGCTGGTGTTTCGAAATCCTGGAGGAAGGCGACGGAATGAATGTTTTAGACGAATGTTGTGCGGGCGTGGTAAGATGTCATTTTTAGATGAGTTAGGTGTGTGTTTTAGCTCTACGGTTGTTAAATATGTAAATATCAAATTTTTGAGTGTTAGACATGCAAATATCAAAGAATTTTGTGGCATGTATGTAGATTTCTCCAAGTTTTTTTGCACGCACTTAAATTTAAATAAATGCATGAAACATTAGCAGTAGGAATTAAGTCGCTGGGAAGGCCAAAAAGGAAGTTTAAAGAGAGGTTATGTAGTTGAACTTGTCTAGGCAAAAGAAATACATGTATGAATTTTGTAATAACCGACGAGGCTAGGTTCGAGCGCCCACCCCGGCCAATGGAATAATTACATACATAGCACACAATTCTTATGTATTTAAATATGAAAATTTTAAGTGTCAGATATGTAAATACATAAAATTTGTATGATTAATAAGTAAATTTCCTAAGAAAAATATATTGCAAGAAATGAATTAAAACAGATTCAGGTTCAGAAGCTTTAGTTAGCTAAACATGTTTGGTTCATCCAACAATGGCTCGGCTAATTTAGTTAGGTGTCAAAAATGTCATTCTACTGAGGTCTATATGCATAGGCGACTGTAAATGATATATGAACCAACTAGATTGCTACATGAAAAATAATGATAAATAGTGAAGGAAAGAAAAAACCTTTAAATTTGTGAATGAGATTGATCCCATCAACGACCCTAATCCGGGAATCAGCAGAGGTGATTAGAACTTCTGATGAGCTACCAGGGATAAACTGTTTCATGATACTAATTAGAGAGTTATCGACTACAAAAGCACAAGAATAGTAACTATATAGTTCAAAGAAATATCATTAGAAAATACAAAACCTCATGCACCTATGAAAAAATGGTATCTGATGGAATTTGGTACTAGTTCATCACAATATGTTTCTCTTTAAAAACAATTACTTGCTGCAATAATAGGACATAAATGACTGGTTCTGATCTCGAAATCAAAGGTAGTAAGAAATACAAATTAGTTGAGTAATTTTATAATTGAATCCCAGAAGATGAACGTAATCATATATTCAACAACAATATTCTACATAGTCCAACATAATTCCAGTAAAAATTCAAAAAGTCTACAGCGGAAAATGCCAGTTTGTCTTGAATGGGTAGTGTGGAAATGCTTTTCCTTTCAAATTTAGAGTTCTCATAATAAGATAATACTCTTATTATTGTAAGTTCAAGATCGTATTTTGATTTGGGATATAAATGAGAAAAGAAAAGTCCAAGAAACATGTAATAGATTTCAAAAAATTTGTGAAATTGTTTTCATACATATAGATTATTGAAGTTTCCAGATTTATGTAAACTCTTTATCTAACAGCTGCATAAAGATGGAGAAGGGTAGGCTTGGGGTGGCATAGCAGCAGAGAATGAAGACGTGGAGCTATACAAAATAGGAGACTTTACCCAATACTAAAGTATTTACATATCGAACACCAAAACTTTTACATTTATACCACCTAGATCTTTCATGTCACGACAAAAATACCATCTAACTTTTAAAAAGTGAGATACATAAGAATTGAGTGGTGTGTATGTAAATAGTCCTAAAAGATATTGTAGCAAGCAGAGATAGAATGAGAGACTTCGGTTAACTTAACAAGAGCATATTCGGCTACCCTGCATGAAGAAGTTTTGGTAGAACCCTGTTATTTGTAGTAAGACAAGAAAAGAGAGATTTTTCACTACAAAAAAGGAAAGAGGAATCAGCCTTTGCAAAAACTTGGGGCATGTTTGAAATCACTTTTGTTTTTTATTTTTATTTTTTATTTTTTTATTTTTTATTTTACTTCAAAAAAATTTTGCTTAGTGCAATTTTTGTATTTTTTATTTTAAAAAAATAAGTGTTTTTAAAAATATCTAAACATATAAAAAATTATTTTGTGTGTTTTTAAAACAATCAAATAAGTTAAAATATATCACACATGTTTTGTTTTAAAACAAAAAATAAAAAATAAAAAATAAAAAATAAAAAAAAATCAAAAGTTATCCTAAACGGCCCTTGGATTTTGAATCTTTGAATTATTTATCCTTCGATTGTATTTCAAATCCTTATCATTGCAGCAAGTGTCTTCGTCTTTAAATCTTCGCTAATTGGATGGACACTAGTAACAGTAATTATCTCCTAATTGTGCAAGATAAATTCTCCGGTACCTCTCTTGATATTTGTGATTTTTTTTTTCATTCATGCGGTAAATATAGCCTCAAAACGCTCCTCACTTAGCCAGTAATGGGGGTGACAAGAAAGATGTTAATTAAGTTATTGATGAAATCATGATTTGAGCAAATCATTGCCTCACATAGGCTCAACTTACTCCCACTAACCTATTCTTGGGGGTGACAAAAAAAATGTTTTTGAAGCTGTTGAGATTTGTATCTTAATTTGAGGGGGCTAATTGTAAATAGAAAATATAGAGGAAGTCTAGGGGTTATTTGTAAATAATTTGTATGTCTCTATAGAAGCCCGGCTCATGAATGAAAGAAATAAAATTTTTAACTTCATGGCATGAAAGCCCTAATACTGGCAGCCGACCATTGTCGTTGTTGAGATCGGTGTGGTGCAACTTGATCGGTGTAAGAAGCCATGACTAGGAAGACAATGATGGGATCGCGACTCAGAGCAAGTGGCAGCGATTGGAAGTGTAGCCTCTACGTCATCGCGAGTCAATGGGAAGGCAACGAAGGAATTGTAGCTTGCTAGGAAGGCAACCATCGGATCGCGACGACAGCCCTTTGCTTCTTCATCGCGACGGAGCTGCGGTTGAGAAGGCAACAATGGGACTGCGGCCCTCTGAGAAGGCGACGACGTGATGGCGGCTCACTAGGAAGGCGGACTGCGACCCTCTGAGAAGGCAACGATGGGACTGCAGCCCTCTGAGAAGGCGACGACGTGATGGCGGCTCACTAGGAAGGCGACTAAGGGATCACAATTTGCTAGTAAAACAACCAGCAGATTGCAGTGCGAACAATCACGATATGGTCGCGATTGCAGCAAGTTGGGAAGTCGAAGACGAACTTGAGCGTGCCCTAGAACTCAATCAACGACACCTTTGGTTGTTGGATCACCATAAAGTGGTACGAACAACTCAATGCAGAGTAGGGGTAGAGAGCGCGTGAAATCAGAGCAGTGGAGGAAAGAAATTTGGTTCTACATACGTGAGAGACCGAAGAAGGCTGAGGAATAGTAAAATTGATGATAAAGGAGGAAAGTCGCATGAGACTACACTCTGAGCCGAGAGGACGTCCAGGTATGCGATTAGCTTAGGCTGCATCAACTCAGGTATGGCAAGTGCTTAGAGAGACCCGCAGGTGCTACAACTATGGAGAAGTGAGACACTTGAGTATGGCTTGTCCAAAGCCACCCAAGAAGAGAGAGATGGGTGTATGTGGACACTCTAGATGCCGTGATCGTAATCAGAATTGTGGGGTCTAAGGGGTGGAAGTCGAGGCTAGTGGACAAATCCGATGGTAGCAAAGAACGAGGGAAAGATAACAGTAGTTTTTACCAATGAGAATCATGAGTTACTAGAGATATTGAAGAGAGTGAAGGGCGAAAGGTATTGTAACTGAGGATGCATCCACCTTATTGTCATCCAAGAAGAACACTGCTAGTTATGCTTACTCAGCCCAAAATACTCGTGATATACATGCTCGGCTCTATATCCACCACAAGATCACTAGAATGGATAGTAGATTCTAGTGCATCTCGACATTTGACGGGTATCGCTAGCGCGTTCTATTCTTATACTCACCTAACAACTCCAAAGAGCATTCAGACTGCTAATGGTACAAGACGGTCTGTGATTGGTAAGGGTATAGTGAGGTGTAACAATTCAATAACTTTGTTTAATATTTTGCATGCTCATTCCTTTCCAGCAAACAATCTAAAATGTGTTATTTCATTTGATATAAAAGAAAGGAACTAACTTGAGATCTAGGACGACACGTGGCATAGTGGACTCTAGTACTTGGATAGAGAAGGGATGAACTCAACCTTGGCATCCATGGTTGAGAATGCTAGAGGAGGATTTGAGAGGAGTGCAGAGAATGTTTTGTTGCTAGATCACAGGTGCCTAAAACACTCTTCATTTAGTATATTAAGTCGTTTGTATCCATAACTGTATGAAAAGTAAAATTAAAAAAAACTTGTGTGCGATGTTTGTGAGTTTGCTAGGCATACCAGAAGCTCTTCTATTAGTTCCCGTAAAAGAAGTTTTTATATTTTTTATTTCGTGCGCTCAGATTTATGAGAACATTGTTCTAAAACTTCTCTAGATGGTTACAAATATTTAGTGACTTTCATTGATTGTTTTTCTCATGTTACTTGGTTATATCTGAAGAGAAATAAAAGTGATGTGCTTGCATTCTTTAAAGACTTTCATATGACAATTCAGACTCAATACAATACAGTAGTGAAGGTATTGACATCTGATAATGAGATATTATATCAACAAGGCATTTGAGACAATACTTGTGAGCCCAAAAGATACAATATTAAACTACATGTTCATACACAGAGACAGAAAACATAGTAACTGAGAGAAAGAATAAACATTCAGAGGTAGCTCGAAGCATGATGACCGCAATGAGTATACCAAGGCACTTGTGGGGGCAAACAATTTTGACATCAACTCAATTAATCAACAGAATGCCCTCGAAAGTGTTAAATTGGAAGTCTCATTAGCAGATATTAAAAAGAGAAAACAGTAATATCCTCCCATTTAAAGTTTTTGGCTGTGTATATTTTGTGAATGACAACAAACCATCAGTAGAGAAACTATATCCTAGAGCTATGAAGTATGTTTTAGTGAGTTATTCTGCTACCCATAAGGGGTATATTTGTTGTAGTCCAATAGAGAAGAGGGTGAGCTTGGATGTGTCCTTTAGAGAGTTCATAACATTTTACAAATAAAAGTGTCACAAATCAATTTAATTTACAAGTAGGGCTGTCAAAATGGCTCGTTGTTCGCAAATAGCTCGTATTCAGCCCGTTAATTTCGTTCGATAAGTTAACGACTCGAACACGAGTTAAGATGTGTTTGTTCGTGTTTGGCTCGTTTTGGCGCGAAATACTACCCACTAAGGTATATATATATATATATATATATATATATATATATATATATATATATATATATATATATATATATATATATATATATATATATATATATATATATATAATAGTATTTTAAAAAAATCTAATTAACTACAAGGCTACAAAGATTTATAACCAATTAAAATATTTATTAAGAAAATAGAATAAAAATTATTAAATTATATTCAAATGATGTTTTAATATAAATAATAATTTTTAAAATCTTGCTCAAACCCTTATTGTCTTATGACTACATGATTAGGGTTGTTCAAAGGACTCTTTGTTCGTGAACAACTCGTGAAGTAAACGAGTCGAACATGAACACACTTTTTGAGCTCGAAATATAAACAAGTCGAACACGAGCTGAGCATGGCTTGCTCGTGTTCGGCTCATTTACACCACTAATTACAAGGGAAAAGGAAGTAAGATGCATGTCAGTTTAACCTGTTAATAAATCAATATAAATATTATACATGATATCAATGAATCATAATATATCAATAGTGTATCAATATCATTTTATATCTGTACAATGGTTACAAGAGCACCAACTAAAAATTTTGTCAATTAAGACACATCAATATCAATATCCCTTTTCATATACTTGCACGAGTATCGTAGTATTCCCCCACTAGCACCATCAAAAGGTGACTCAATCATAGTCAAACATACACATATAATCACTATATGTAGATTATATTATTCACAATTTCATATCATTCAACATGTAATACTATAATGCATCAATTATTTCATAATATCAAAATTAAACATTTGCATCGAAATGATCGATAAATTTAATAATAAAAAATCAAATGCATTAACCACGTATGATAACAATTCACCCAATTGATTTAGAAGAGATACCGAAATAATATGATAATTTAAGAGTACTCACCTCGATGACGCTTAATTTGTTTTTGAATTTACATTAACCCCCGTACCTTTTTTTTTAAGCTTATAATAACCATGAGTATAAAATTTACTTAATTTATTATCTTTATATCATTTAAATGTTAAATTTCCATTACTATAACTTATTTAATCCTAATTTATATATAATATAATATAATATATTTATTAAACACTTTTAATTAAAGCTACTCACCCTTTAAGACTCTCAATCGAGCCCTAACCCACGTGAAAGACTCCCAGTGCACGCGATAATGGTGCGACCTCCTCAACAAAGCCGCTCAACACCTCTTCCTCTCTCGCTCTTTTCCTCCTTCAGATCCAATTCTCCCCTTCCATGTGTTTCCTTGGCTTCTTACCCTGCGCTCGTAGGTCATGTGAGCCTACTTTGCATGAGCAAACGTTGCAGCTATTTCTCTCTCCTCCCTTTTGCTCGCGAGCCCAACGTCGCTGGTCATACTCGATAGTGGCTACCTCTTCTCCTTAAATCGAGTCTTGTCATTTAGCCATTAGGTGAACTGTTACGTCTTCCCTTGACTCGTCTGTGATGTTTGTATAGGCAAATTCACCTTCCTGTCCTCCCTCTTTGGTTTGCTGTATGTTTGATTCCTCTTCTCTTTGCCCCCGATTTCCCCGTCTCTTCTCCTTCATCTCATCGTTTTCCTCTCCCAAGTAACAGAAATTGAATGTTACAACTACATTAGTTAAACAGTAAACCTACCACGTATTAAAAATATTAGAATGTAAAAGTCTCTAAATCTGAGGGATTACTCTTACATATATATATAAATTTGCATCAAATCCAAGCGCATGCTTGCTGCTTAATGGCGTTGTTGCTTCATACTATAATAATAATGACCAACTCCTAGGGAGGCATCACTATGTTGATAAGGAACTGAAAGCCTTTGTCTTCTTGATGATAAGCATTATCATGAGCTGCCTCAGGATGGACGCCGTTGTCCACTCAACCAAACAAATAACTTAAACTCATAGGATGATTACCCTATCAATAGTCCATAAAAATTAAAATACACTAAACTAAAGTTTGTAAACATTCAAATAATGCGTGCAACTATTAAATTTCATAATCAAAGGGAACCACGTCATCATTGTCTCCACCAATGTCAAAAAAGATGCAAAGGTCCTTAAATTTTTCTCAATTACGATTGTATTAAGTACGAAAATCTCAATCATATTCAAACTCTCTAATTGGCAACTTAGATATAAATAAATAATCTAGCAGCAAGCACACAAAAGCAATTATTAAACTCTCCATGCTTTGAGCTGCCATTCATCCACCATTTGTCTCGAGCTTGTTAAAGCAGAGCACACAAAAGAGCCAAAATCATATGGAGTCCACATGATATTATTCAAAATACACATGCCGATGAAGATGTGGCAAATACCCAAAAATTTTTTACTATAACGTTAACATATCACATATCAAGGCCATTTCATTCCTCTACAAACAGCTTTAAGAGTAAGTGAATCATTTGACGTGCTTTGCGCTGCCATTCATCGAGCTCACAAAAGAGCCAAAATCATATGGAGTCCACATGATATTATTCAAAATACACATGCCGATGAAGATGTGGCAAATACCCAAAAATTTTTTACTATAACATTAACATATCACATATCAAGGCCATTTCATTCCTCTACAGACAGCTTTAAGAGTAAGTGAATCATTTGACGTACATGAGAAAACATGGAATGCTCTAACACTAAAGCTCAAATGCAAAATTGGTCGCACCAGGTGGTTTACTCAGTTTAAAAATTTAACTTAAATGAGCTAACCTATATTTTCTGATGAAAATTTTCAAATTAAGAAGAAAAAAATTATCCTTCTCTAGCCATTTAGAACAAGGTACTCCAACGGACCCTAAAAGAAGGAATCATAGAAACTTGACCAAGTTTAACATCATTGCCCTACCATCTATGAGTACAAGAACACTAATTCAAAATATCGCATAGCGGAAATGTAATATAAGCCTCAAACATCCTCAATCAAAGGTTTTCCCCCATACTTAACTGGGAAATTAACCATAAGACTTGGCCCAACGGATGCCTTAATCCAAAAATAAAAAAATAAAAGCTTACATTGGTTGTAATCCTCGTGTTGCATCTTATCAACTACTTTAACCCAATAACTCAAATTTTAGAGTCAGGTTAGTCGCTCAGCATGGTTAATCATTCATAAGCTTTGTACTTTTATTAGCATCTTATTATTCACCATGTTGATGGCAAATATAAACAATCATCAAATTGAAGAAGTGCATTTTATGACCATTAATGAATTTACAAGGTTTTAAAATTGTTCATGATGTGGTCGAGAGAAAATTAAATTTAATTAAAATGGCCTTAACACAGAAATATTGAAGAAAATAAAAGATGAAAGACACAAGGTAGGCATGATTTTCCACACAAAGCATGCCTATTCACTTACAAATTAAGTGCTCGGAAAAAGTTCACCTTTCTGGATAGAAAGACAATTTTAGGAAGTTTGCACAATGATGTTGATCTCCTGGAGAAAAAAAACTGGCCTTAATAAATGTGTCATGTAACCAAGGGCTTTGTGAGTTCCTCTTGATTGTGTCAAGCACTAAAGCATCAACACTAGGCACAAAGAATGTCTTTACTTCGGTAAAGAAGATGCTAAGACATACAAAAAAGGTCTCATCCACCAGGATAACATAAAATAAAAAATGCCATTCAACTAAAGGCGGTTGATACTTCATCTATTTTGATTGAGATTATAAGAGGTAATATGTTGTCAGCTTTAGCGTCAATTATAAGGGTGCCATATAATCTGCTCTGGCTTTCAGCCAAAGGGGTAGCATGTAGAATGATTTGTGTTCCACACTAAATGGTGATCTAAATTTATCTCAGTTTTCACTCCACGGAGGAAGTGTTATGAAACCTGCATTAACTATGCCTTATGGGAATCAACTATATTAAAATATGTTAATCTCAACAAAAGGACGCTCATCTTCAACCATGAAGGTTGATTATAGACTATAATCACTCCCACTACACTTAACCAATTGTCATTAAGAAATTTTTTTGAACAAAGTGGTCCATGGTTATTCACAGGGTGCCCCAACAATCATAGCTAAGGTTCAATGACTCAGAAGATTCCAAGTCACAAATTTTTTTCAGACCTAGTGCTTGCAGTAACAGGATATAGCTCCCTAACTTAAAAATAGTTTGTAAAAAGCATGGCTCTTGTACTCTCCAGTCTTGAGTTTGCCCCATACACCCTGGATTATGAAATCGTTTAATATCAATCCGCACACCCACAACAGAAGCAATAGATAAATATTTGATAACACCATTATCATAGAGTAAATGCCTTGAAATTAAAAGTCGCGCAATCTTTTTAATCAAGCTAGCTCTCACAATATGGAGAAAAAAAATAGATACGAGGGCTTACACCCATCGAAAGTCTCCATTCCCAAGTCTAAATAAACCTTAAGTGTTAACATTATAAGAAATGTAGTAATTTGTAGTATATAAAAGCATCTCAAGTTTCTGTACTAGGATTACAACTAAGAAAACCTTTTTTAAGAGCCCGCTAGAATTGATAGGAATTATAGAACCATGATGACTTTTATAAATTGCCTATGAATTGCCATATATATGAGATTTTTTTTGCTAACCCCAAAGTTCACATGATATGAATTCTTTTTGTATAAATGAGAATTGAACCCAATACATGACAACAAACAAACTAGACTAATAATTACTATGTTAAAATCGATAGTTTAAAAGGCGTAAGTGGGTTACACAAATTAACTTTCCAGAAAACATAGAGGGTAATCTAATGTTGTTATTTTCCCCTTACGATTTTTCCATAATCTTTTATATAATATGTTGTGTCAGTTTTGGGCATGATTGGGAACAAAAGTTAAGATCATCGAAATCCGATTTGACAAGTTAAATAACACTGAATAAAAAACATACATGTCATAGATTTATGCCATTATGCAAACATTCTACTATTTGCGCCATTCTTTGTAGGAATTTTTTTAACATAATAATCATCATATCCTATAATATATAAATTAATGAAATAAATTATAGCTATAAACTGCCAAGTGAGTTGAGTTCTTGCATGAGTATTACTATTCTTGGACAATGTATATGTGTGTCATTATTGCAACTCCAACAGAGATGCTCAATTATATTCAAATCAAGACTGCATGATATTCAAAAGACAATTGTATCTATTTGTCAGTTTTATAGTTCAGATATGGAGAATGTTTACAAGGTAATAGATATCAAATTTTAATTTTCACTCAAATCATCAATGGATAATCAAGTTGAAGCTTTTTTTTAACTTTAATTTTAACTCAGATGAGGATCGGTAGTTCATCAGACATTAAATTAGATATTCACTCCCCTAATAAATCAACAAACTATTCACGCACTATAGCATATCAAACACGTGTTTGTGTCCTATATTTTCAATAATAGACGTGTCTCGTTTCTGTATCATGTTTGTATCCTCGTGCTTGTGTCTGTCTGTGTTCGTGTAACATTAATAACTAAATATTAGCAGTGCAATGAAAGTATACTCCATAGCAAGGTACTTTTTAAATAGATGTAAATTTCTTACCAAAATGTCGAGTTTAACAAAAAATATATTTGGCACTAATCGGAATCACTTATACTAGATTGATTTGCTTCACTTTCACGATACTATAATGAATTGAAGATGAATATGAAGTTCTTATCATAATGTGAAGTTAGAAAGAAAATAATTTCGCAATAAGTGGCATCACATATAGGAAATTAATACTTTGTTTATCTTTCACACTATTATCTTATATTTAAAATCATATTTGTTCACTTTTCATTTATTTAGTTATCTTAAGTTTAGACGAACGATTGGTAGACATAAGCATTGCCACAAGAATCTAAGTGAAGCAATGGCATAAAAAACATGTGATTCACCTTGACATGAGTGTAGAGTTTTATTTCAATCTATACGTCTTGGTTTATTTGTTTTAGTTTCTTATTTGTGTCTCTATGTTTTAGGATGACATACTTGTACTTAGGAGAGTCTAGCCTTTATCAATAGGGGTTGTTTTATATGGGTTGGGTTGAGAGGAATTTAGACTTGTGCTTGTTTTCTCTTGGGAGGTTTCAGTCCATCCAAACTTGGCGCTCAGGCGGAGTTTAGTCATTATTTTGTTCTTCATGTTATTCACTATCCTTCCCAGTTCATTCACGTGTTCCTGCTAAATCCAATAACCCGCCCTTTTGTCGATATCATTTTGGTATCAGAGACTATCCTCCCATTTGGTTTTCTTTCTTGTTGCGGTTCAAGATTGTCTCCTTCCTACAATCCTTCTGCTCTCTACAATTCTTCCACTCGCCTACTCCAAAGATAAACAAGTCTATTATCTTTTGTTTCTTCTTTGCTAATTCATAGTTCTAGAAAGGTAGTTGTTTGTCTTCTTTATTCTCACGGATACGTTTTTCCGGTATTCTTCCTCTCGGCTGCTTCTTCATCCTCTCCTTACTTTCCTCTACAACTTCCCAATGAAACATCATGCTTCAATGCAAGAATATGTCAAGAACCAATCAAGAAGTGTCCATTAAGGATCTTTTACATGAAAAATGCAATGTATGCAAAGAGACTTGTAAGCTTGGAGTAGAAAAGAAAGGAGGAATGCTCAGTGGCACACAATGTCGAGGTGGTGGAGGAAGAAATTGAAGACCTATTCCACCAAGAAGATTGGACAAATAAAGAATATGAAATTCTTGAGGAATGAGATGAAAATTCATTTCATCAAGAAGACTCAAGTTTCGATGGGTTTGAAGATTTAATATTGAAATCATCGTTGATGCTCGTGCACGTGTAGACGATGACTATTTTTCGGTCTCTAATCATAGATATCTCGGAAGGGAAACCAATTTTCTAGACTGAAAAATTCTGAATATGCAGTTGTTAGAAGAGTTGATGGTGAAGATTCGCATGTTGGAAGGGATATGTGGAGTGATCAAACTAGATGATATGTTGATTCTGTTTGTCTTAACCATCAGCATCAGACTGATATACATCATATAGATCATGCATTATTGTTTCAAAAACAATCAAGCTTGAAAGCCCAGTCACTGCATTCCTACACTGATATAAGACAAGGTGAATATCTCATAGCAAGAATTGTACTTATTAGTCATGGTTCTCAACAAATTAACGTCAAGTGGATTGATATGCTTCAGAATTGGAGCTTAAAATCCCTTAATCCAGTTTCAACGGTGACAATGTTAGAAGATGCTTTAGATCACTAACTTAACCTGCTTAAGTATTAGAGCGAATTCATCACTTTCAATGTCTACGAGTTGGCTGCTCATTAAGAATTAGATTCTAAGATTGCTTGATATAAGGGAGCCTTGCCAAACCCAAAAGAAAGACGCAAGAACTAGAATTTTATTTTAGTTTGTCTTAATTTGTGTTTTAGTTTGTTATGTGTGTTTTTTTGTTATAGGATGACATACTTGTTATTAAGAGAGTCCAGCCTTTATAAATACAGGATGTTTTGTGTGGGTTGGGTCGAGAGATTTTAAGACTTGTGTTTGTTTTCTCTTGATAGGTTTCGGTCCATCCAAACCTTTCCATACAGCGGTATTCTGGATTGGTGCCCACGTGCTGTTTAGGCATTATCTTGCTCTTCATGTTTCTCATAGTTCTTCCCAATTCTTTCCCCTGTTTTTGTTGAATTCAGTAACTCCCATTTGTCGGTATCACCCTTAGGGCCACTATGCCTTTAGGGCTAGGGTTCTGCATTTCAGATCTCCTAGTTTCTGGGTTTTTATCTATTAGCTACGAAGTAATTTAATAGTTGTTTTTAGTTATACTTCCTAATGTTAGTATTCCAAATGCTAGATCTACAATTCATATACATCATATGAAAAGCACAAAAAGAATCATAATACTTAATTAAACTGTCTGCTGAATTATCTAAGACGTGAGAAAGTTTTGAGTTCATTTCATCTAGTTAGATCTTGAAACATCTTCAAGCGCCAAAACAGGTGATTTTATGTTTATGGTACTTTCCTATGTATAGTCTGAAAACATCATTAACATGTATGGCAAAGTATTGTACGAGGACTGCATCAGCATAATTATAACAGCATCTATACCTGGAAACCAGTAATTTTTTTATGACTGGACTTCTTTTTCTTGTTCTGCAGATAAATTTGACTTTTCTGCAGCAGCTTATTATCTACCAAAATGAACAAAAAAATACGGTTAGGCAAATTCAAAGAAAGTAAGCAGTATGAAAAGTTAAGTTTAATCTGGAAGAAGCAATGAAGAGGGGGGTGGGCAGTGAACAATTTCACGGGAAAGGAGATTGGAAATTCTAGAGGTGAAAGGGGAGAGGTATGGTGTGCAAAACAATCAATTAATCCGTACCAGATGTGTCATATAAATGGCAATTGCCTTTATGTGAACCAACAAAGGCACCCTGAAGAAGGTAGCACACACAAAAAAAGAAAAAAAAAACAATTAGGGAAACCCTGGGAATAAAGATATTATGCCAATAGATCTCTTGTAAATAGAAGAAAAACTTTTCTCAAAATTCAGAACATTAAAATGTGTATATCAGCTTAGCTGTAGAACCTGTCCATCAGGTGTATAGCAAGCAGCAGTGACCATTTCATGTAAATCATTCCAATCAACAATTTTTCTATGCGGGATACTCCATAAGCGGACTTTTGAATCAAGAGAACCACTAATGAAGAATCTATCATCAATAGGATTGAACTGGATGCATGTCACTGCGTTGGAATATTTCATAACAATCAAAATAACAAAGCAACATGAATTAAAAGAATCATATACAAAAGAAAAAAAAAAGTATTATAATATACCATAGTCACTGTGTGAGAATACTTTCAAGCAAGAGTTGCCAGACAAGTGCCAAAGCCTGACCGTCTTGTCCATGGAAGATGAGAGTAAATACTGTAAAGACACGTTCAAATCAGAAATGACATGCATCAGGAATTTAGATTGAAATTAATCTTTCTAGTTACAATTGGAAAGGCATTAAATAAATCCTATGAAATCTAACTAAAAAAAAAGTCAAGATGTCTAGACAAATAGTTGAAATTCAATTTAATGATCCTCCATCTTCATTATTTAAAAACTCATATGAAATAATAAATTTATTCACACACCAAAAAAAGAAAATCTAGAAAATTTAATGAAGTGATCAACTTCAAATATCAACACACTAATTATAATTTTGATTGGTGTGGGAGCGTCCTACAGAGGGATCAGTCCAATGTCTTGAAAAAATTAAGATCGGCGTGGGAGTGTCCCAGGCAGATGAGGGATTACGTCTAGCATAGGGATGGTCCAATGACAAACTTGTTCATCTTGCTGTTTTCCTGTTATTTGCTCCATGGACAACAGCAGAATCCCATTCTTCCCTTCCAAAATCCCATTGTTTGTCCGTAGGGTTCTCTCTGACCTAATACGTACCCAACCCTTGTTCCACCCCTCATACATTGTCTAAGAACCCTAGATCAATGTTAAAGACATTCTAGTGTATGTTTGGTAAAAAAAAATTGCATATTGGATATGCAGCTCCTCTTTTATTTGAATAATCCTACTCCCACCAGGTTTTTCTGCTGCAAACAGCTACAACATCATTTACAATGTGCAACCACAGGGATTGTTATACTTCGACAGGAAATGTCCCATGCAAATGAGCTAGAAATCAATGTCTGAAAGATCTAATGGGATAAAGGCTTCTCCATCTTTAGAGGAAGGTGAGAGCACACCCCTCCTACTTGAGGGTTGTTTGTTTTCTTGAAAAAAGAATGCATAGTAAAAAAAGAATATAGTAACAAATAAATGCAGTGCATTCAAAATGTTTGGAGTTGTTTGTTTGAGCATAAAGCAAATGTAGGATATCACTTTATTGTTCTTGGTTTAAGTAAATTGAATTCAGTGAAATGCTTGATGATGGTGGTTGGCGGTGACATCGGCTGTAGTCAGTGGCAGGCAACTGGCTGGCCAAAGGCGGGTGATTGGCAGTGTGAAGTGGTCAGCGACAGTGGTGGTAGATGAACCTTCACTCATACAGTGCATTTAAAATTCGGCCAAATTGGGTGAATTTCAAAAATTTACATTATGTAATTCATCCAAACTAAATAGCAAATTTTTAAAATCCTACATTCCTTTTACTTTACACCCATTTTCAAGCAAGCCAAGCACACATTTAGTGAAAAGAGAGATCTTACTCTAAAGACCAATGGCACAACCACAGCATTATTCCCAAGGTAAAAGCACACCAAAAAAACCTAGGTTTAGTTTCTTTAAACTTACTAAATTTTGAGCTGTTCATCAGCATAAGCTGAAACCACTTTCAATTGATCCAATGGTCCGTAAATGATGCAACAAAGGAGAACCCTTTAATGATTTTATTTTTTTTAATAAATTTTAGTTTGCTAACAAGTAGCAAGTTAAGGCAGCAAAACCGTAAAACTCCTAGCAAACTTTCAATATGGTTTTTTTTTTTAACGAAATAAAGTTCCTGATTCTATGAGCCAAAGACATAAAATGAGGAAAAAAAAGTTATTTCTTCCATCCAACATAATGTTCACTACCATTTGGCTTGCTTTCCAAGTTGAAAGTTGTAATAACATCCGTGGAAGTCATTAATCAATATGCTATTTTCTTTTTATACGTACTGGTAATAGACAATGGAGACAGTTCACAATTGTATAAAGTACCTGAGATTTGGACCAGGAGAGATCAAGCACGTCATCAAGGTGACCAATGAATGAGCAAACCGGCCTCTCCGAGAGAGCAAATACCTGTTCAGGCAACTTCAAATTCCCTGAGCTCAAAGACTTCCTACCACCAACATCCTTCGCCCTTCGCATTTTCTCAGAAGAACTCCCCTCCGTACCTTGCCC
Source organism: Phalaenopsis aphrodite (assembly GCA_003013225.1). Taxonomy (NCBI): domain Eukaryota; kingdom Viridiplantae; phylum Streptophyta; class Magnoliopsida; order Asparagales; family Orchidaceae; genus Phalaenopsis; species Phalaenopsis aphrodite. Next base: position 408,916 of record NEWO01000040.1, on the reverse strand, counting down.
TGAAAGTATACCTATTGGCGAGCCATTACTAGTGGCCGCTGGGAAAGGATTTCCCCAAAGAATTTCCTCCCCGGTCCCATCCATCAACATATCCGGCTTTCTCTCATGCTCCAACACCTGCCAAGCATGGATGACGCAGTCCTCCCCCGCACTAGCCAGGTAACGACCGTCCAAGCTAAATTTTATAGTCCAGATGGATCCACTATGAGCCTGAATCTCCTGACTCAAGTACAAACCAGTAAGCTCTTTCTGTGACTTCCCATACTGCCGGACCTTCATCCGCTCAAGGCCGTGGTGAAGCAACCGGGGCATGTCCTGACTGTCATCGGTAGCCGAACTAGACCTCCTCCCACCTTTTTCGGACGATGTATCCTTCTCGTCGCTGCTGCGACGATCCCGCTGGCTCCCCGTATTCACAACGTTCTTTAAACTCCTAAGCCAGCTGGACCTCCTCTTCGAACTACCACCTTCGCTCGATCCAACGCAGTCCTTAGACGGGCAGCCCGACAAGCCTTTACCATTCCCTCCCTCCTCCACGCTCTGCCTCCGCATCAGCTCCTGCACGATGGGAGAACTTCCAACGCATGCATCGAATTCCTCCATCGTGAATTGCTTCCCCGTTCCTACTTCCCTTACTTTATTCCACAACCCGTCCTCTCGGAAATCCCTCAACACGAACTCGTTGCCATTGTCCAGGTCCTTGATCGTGCACCCCTTTCCATCCTCTTCTTCGCCAAATCCTGCAATGTCATTGCCAAGGTAAACCTTGACGCCTCCCCCCACGGACGGCCGCGATCTGATGACAAGAGGGGGCTTACCAGCGGCCGGCGGCTGCTGACAATTTACAACTCCATGTTCAACAGAGCCATCGGATCTAGAGCGGGAGAAAGCTCCGACAGATGAAGTAACACTGCTCGCGTCTTGCCGAGTAAAGATGCCATTGCACGAGACGGATCTCCCCATCTCCCCCTCCCTAGCATGACAGGTTCCAAACCCAACTCCCTCAGCATCAAGCTTCACCCGCGCAAGAGAATGGTCACCGGCAAGCCCCATCTGATTCAGCAAGCGCCGACGTCGCTCCTCCACTGTCCCCGGTTCTGAAAGCCATAGGTCAAAGGATACCGCCGGAGCCGGCCGGAAGCGGGATCGGCGACGATGGCTCTGGTGCTGGCCATACTCGCCGTCGTCATCTGAAGCAGAGGTAGAGGAACACGAAGACGAAAGAACACGATCGAGAGACTCGTAGAACTCTTCTTCTTCCTCTTCAACCTCCACCTCCCCCAGATTATTCATGTTATACACAGCTGGAACGCCTACTTCGCCGAATTACTCATATCATAGCAGCATTCAGATCCCGCCGGAGATATTCATGTAGAAAGAGGAAGAAGAAGGGTTGAAGGAATCAACCGCAGAAGCTAGAAAGTGGAAGATCGAGGCCCTTAAAACGGAGAAATATCTGGTGGGGAAGATGGATGGGCTCGCCGTCTATAAACTAGTGGCTCTTTCTGGGGCTTTTAATGTTCTAATTATTTCTACAGGACTGCCCTGCCGCTCGCTGGGTGCCACACCCCACCTCTGCCTCGGCTTCCCTTCTGAAACCGACATGGAGAAGGCGCTGCGTGTGTTACGTGGGTTAATGCGATTGGTTGGCAGTCGAAGAGAGGTGGGTCGCTGGGTGTATTGTGGGGTATTGTAGTCGGTGACGTGAACCGGTTCTTGCGGAGCTGGCTGAGCAGAGTTGGTTCGACCTCGGGTCTGGAAATGTTGGGATCCGGCCCGCATCCGTTTCGGGATTTATTTCGGTCGCCTATTACCTGAATAAAATTAATTTTTATTATTTATTTGTTTCGAATAATTTGATAACGGTAAATAGGGCTGTAAGTGAACTAATGTACTTGGTGAACAGCTCAATTAATATTGAGCCATATTTATTTAGATTAATAAATAAATAATTTAATTATATTTTGAAGCACAAAAATTATCTGAATAAAATTAATTAAAAATTAATTTTTAATTTTATATAAAAAATTAAATATTTATTTTAATTTTTACTTTGTCATAAATAATATTAATAAAGTAAAATATAAATTAATCATGAACATTAAAAATCTGAAGCAAGCAAAATATGAACATGTATGTGAAAACTCGACTCAAAACAAGTTATGTTTCGATCAAACCAAATTCAATCATGGCTCAGGTCAATTACATTGCAGCTCTAATAGTACATAAATATTTAGCATTGTTTTACGGGGGGGCATTTACATGCATACCACGCAATACTTATGGATTCGTATATTTTTCATCTAAATTTTTCATATTTATATACATAGCACTCAAATTTTAAATATAATATCAAAAATATTAGGGGTTTTTACATATTAAGGTCTCAAAACTCATCTATTTACATATTAAGTTCCGAAATATCTTACCTACTCTCTGAGGTCACCTCCGTCCATTTTTTTCCGTTCTTCTTCGTCTTTGTTCAAGTCCTTCTCGTCTACATTCAATCTCATCTTCCGAATTTCTCTACAACTTCAGCACGACTTCTCCGACATCTACCTTAATATGTAAATACGAGGGTATTGAAACCTTGATATGTAAAAACCCCAAAATATTATCGATATTAGTTTTTTAAAAATAAAATCCATCTTTCCATGCTTGAATTTATGAAACCAAACTGCTATAAATATAAGTATCAAAGTACAAGGGTTACATATGTAAATGCATAAAAAAATATGTTGTAAGAAGGTAAATGCCATATACATGTCATTTGTCAATCACATATTACGCCAATACATTCTAATTTCATCCACATTAATTTAAGTACATATGAGGATTCTTGAACAACAGTTTAGATAATGATAAATAAAATAATTTTATTTAGAAATAATTATTTTTAATAGATATTTTATTTATCAAAGCAAATGTAAATAAGAAATTTGACCGAAATTAACTCAATATGCATAAAAATGTGGGGGGGGGGGTGGATTTGCGTACGTAACAAGTACACAGGATTGCGTACATTTCAGTTATAGGGAGATTATAGAGATGTTACATCTGTGTTGTACTCATGTAACCTCCCTATAACCCCCCAAAATGTACGCAGCCTGCGTAACTGTTACGTACGCAAATTTTTCCCTAAAAACGGATACGAGATTCCCCCAAAAATAAATATCGGTACGGACATAAGAAAAAAATACCTCATTCATGCCAATATGTTTTGCACGTTCCAAGTCAAATAGTTAATTAAAAAGGGTATTGTACGTATGTACTACCCATTATTATTTTTTGGGGGCTATATGTAAAAATTAATATTTGCATGCTTGATATGCTAATTTATACAAATTGGTTGGTAAGTATGTAAATCTCTCTAAGAAGATCCTTAACCATTTCAAAGTAAATGAATTGACAATCAAAATTTGGACTTAAAAGTTATGTTTTAGTGACCAAATTATTTCCAAATGTAATAAATTTGTTGTCTTACTACATCAAAATTGTTTGCTTTTGTATGCATTAGAACTTGAACTGGTTGAATCAGTCAAAGCATAACATGACTCGTATTGACTCATTTGATCGAGCCATCCATGATGATGTAACGTGTGAAACCCATACTCTAAGGCGAGCCACTCATCTCCTTACATCGTCTCTGTAGGAATTTTCATACTGCGACCCCTATTTGTGATGCAATGCACCCATTTTCTTGAAATTCGCTTAACTAAAGGGACTAATAAATTATTTGTAATCACTTGACAACTCTTGATTTTATCAGTTGGAGTCATTTAGGTTGACATTAATGTAATAGCCCACAAAATTTTTTTGTCATTTTCTCCCTTTTCTTTCATTCTAATCATTATTTAGCTCATAATCATCATGCAATCTCCTCTCACTTCAAAAAAATGTTTCAATCACTCTTAGGGTTACTTTGAGGCGGAAATGCGGTGTAGCACCGCACCGTAGTTTTGTCATTTTGGGTAAATTATGTTTTGACAGCTTTTTCAAAAATCAGCCGCTGAAATCTGTGTCTTTTCATCGATACTGGCCAGACGCGTTGACAACTTCCTAATTACGATCTGACTATTTCAAAAAAAAAATTTATAATTCTACCACAACATTTTGAACATTATATAATTTTTCAGCAGCTTCACATTTACTTTTTTAATAAGTTTCAGCTGCTCCAAACAAACCCTTAATCAGTTGTCATTCTTTGACTCCTAATCAATTAGTCTCCCTTCTTACATATATTATCAGGAAATATTTACATACATATCCCTCAATTCTTATGTACTCTATGTAAAACTTAAAGCATATGTGTTGGATATGTAAATACATAGGAATCAAGGGTTATACATCAAAATCTTTCTATTATTAGACAAATTTGTTTTATTATTTTAAACGGATAAAATATTCTTAGAATGTTTATCATATTATAGTAATGAAAATACTACGTTGCATTATTGATTGCCTTAAAAAAATTTAGTCTATGACAAAGATAACAATAAAGAGAAAGGGAGACATATATTTATCAGTTGGCACATCTAATCATGTTGAAATTATGGATGAAATAACATAATATTGCTTAATTATTTTGTACATTGTATTCAACTAACAGACGTGCAGCGTAGTAATTCATGTCACATAATTCTCGCATATAAAAGCCTTACATGTCAGCATTTTTGAAACAAGACAGGTAAATATACATTATTGAAGTCTCATTGACATTTTTGCAATAAAACCATAAAGTAGTACATTTGCAATAGAGCTTTTTTATATTAAACATACAAATCAATTACTTCATTTAATATTAAGAAAAAAATAAATAGGAAAAGAAGTCATTCCGGGCAATACATGCCCAAAAATTATCTTGAACAAACACAGATCACGAGGTACATTAGGATTGAGAGCATCGAATATTTAATTAATGATTATATGTACTCTAATTCAAATAAAGTTCCTTGGTGATAAAATGATCATCCTAGTGAGGCCTAAATCATGCACTTAGGGTCTGTTTGGGGTAGCTTATAAGTGTTGGGGCGTTTTTGAAAACGCCGCGATATCGTTTGGATCGTGTGTTTTGCCCGTTTATTCAAAAACATAGTTCTATTTTTAGACTAAACGTAAGTTGCAGGCGCGTTTTAGGATAAACTGCTTATCGTGTAACGCACAAGCTGCCTCAAACGTACCGTATAAGAAGAAGCTTTGGGATATATTTTGGTAGGACAAATGTTCTCCAAATATGACGAGATTATGATTAAATAGTGTCTTGACTAGAAAAATCTAACAAGCCTAACTAAGTTTAATTTTGACATCATTAAGACACTTAGATACTTATAAAATATCATTTTATGAAGAGAATTGACATGGGATGTTCGATGGACTTGTCCAACTTCAAGCAATATTTACGTGGGATGTCACTCATCAAAGTTATAAATTTATCCCCACTCCCTTCATGAATGGGGACCTAAAACACGATGAGAAAAATTGAAGAGAGTTGTAAGCTCTTAAGAATTCCTGAGCTCTACCATCATTGGATCATCACAATTGTATGACCACTGATGTGTGGCTATAACTATCGCTGTCGCTTGGCCGCCAACCTCATCAGACTATCTCTGTCATTATCGTCATTGCCAACATTGAACCATTGTTGTATGCTCGCCTTCACAATCGAACCACCGTAGTCCAACTGTCGTAGTCGTCCGACCACCATTATCGGACCCACCACCACTGTCATCTTCGTCACACTATGTATCTTTATTATACCACCACTATCATCGTTGGACAATGTTGACCAGCCACTGTCACTGTTGACGTCGTCATCAAACCACTGTTGGTAGGCCACTGTCGCTACTATCGCTATTGTCTATGGGCATAACTATTGTTGTCGCTTGGTCACCACTCTCATCAGACTATCTTTGTCATTAACGTGGTCGATGTCGTCACTGTTGTTGACCACTCTATCACTATGCCGCCACCGCAAGTGATGATGTCAGTAAATTTCTATCACACTCCTCCAACCCATGTCTTCCATCACAATAATCAGGTTGTTCTCACCTCCCAAACGTGTTCTACCACACCTTTAGTGAAAGTCAAATCAGTGAACTCCACTTGTGTAAGATCACTCTTGATTGTTCGAACGTCGACCAAGTCTTGTAACTTAGATTGACATAGTGAAATCATTTAAATTGTCTTAGGCTCCATGATTCTTTCTCTTTTTGAGTTTTCCATATAAGGGCTCCTACCCTCACATCTATCAAATTTTCTTTTATGTGTGGCTGATCTTTGTAGAATATTAAGACATTTTTATATCATTCAAGCAGCATAGATTCTCTGGCACGAAACGCTACGCCGCATGTTTTTAAGGCAATGACGATAAATATAAAAAAAGATAAATAGGTAATGTTGAAAGAATCACTTTAGTAAAAGAGAAATTTATATACATACCACACACACTTTCTATGCATTTGCACATCTAACACCTAAAATTTATAAATATATTTATTGAATTTTAATGTCATAAACGACATGTTTTATTTTAAAAAAATGTTAATAATATTGATATTTTGATGTAATATTAAAATTTGCCTCTTACATGATGTAATATTAAAATTTGCCTCTTACATGCATAAATATGAAAGTTTAGGAATCTGAGATGTAAATATACAAAAAATTTTGTAATAGGCATGTAAATGCTCAATACAAACTAAAATGGAAAACAGGAAAATTTACATGCATGTCACACAAATTTTATATATTTACATATCTAACATTTAAATTTTTATGTTTATATTTATAACATATGAGCATTAAAAATATAAATATGAAAATCGATATTTCATTTTTTAGAAAATTAATGGATGATGTCATTTCACATATTAAGGGGGTGTTTGGAAAAATTATTGCATACGGACAGCGCACCGCATGCAGAGATGCATGCAGTGTTCGATCTACACCGTAGATGACGGTGAGTATGCAATCAAATTTTTTTAAAAAATAAAAAATTTAAAAATTTAAATTGAGGTCCACCGAAATACATTCTCATAGTAGATCACCATGATCTACGGTGTACATCGAACACCACATGCATCTCTGCACGCGATGTCCGTCCGTATGCAATAATTTTTCGTTTGGTAGCCCCTGTTAATTAGTTTATGGCCGGGATTTACTAAATCAATCCAAACTCAAAAAAAAAACAAAAAAAATCATAAATTTCATTGATCTATGAAATTTTAGATTTAAGATTCAAATTTTGATTTTCATTCATGTTAAATTCAAATTTAATAATTTCAACAAAGAAATAAATTTAACAAATTCAGATTCACTAAATACTACTAACAGTAAATTTTTCGAGCAGTTAGTGTAGATATGTAAATATATAAAAATAAATTCTTATAGAAATAATTGTCAGGCGGCTTTTAATGTGACGATATCCAATTATGGAGAAATATTTGCGTACGTAAAATTTACGCAGAGTTGTGTACATATTAGATTATTATGAGGTACAAATATATTACACTTAGATTTTATCTCTTGTAATTCTTCCTGTAACCTAAATATAACCTATATATACCCTCCAAATAACTTATACGCAACTCTACGTAATCAAATATTTCTCTCGATTGTGAAGAGGCGACACATGACGTCCGCTCATACGTAAACGGAACATCAATCTATAAACTTACATATTAGTCCAGATAAGACGCGCATAAGAAAATATAAAATATTAAACAAAACTACTTTGTCGGCACTATAAAATCATAGAAAATTAAAGCTAGCTTAGTAATCTCCGTTAGTTGCAAATCGCACCATTGTCAACTCATTATGTAAATTGGTTGTAGATAATAAAGCATTACTTCAGCATAGCAATATTACACTATGTTCCGGCTTATATAAAATTATATATATTGGCAGCTAAATTGATATATAATTAAAAAAATTGAATACAATATAAGGTTATATAAAATTATTAAAAAACATCTTTATTTTCTTAGGAAAATTTTCATATATACTACACAATTATTATATGCTTAAATACCTAATATCTAAACTTTTTTGTTTATTATAAATGTATGTATAAAAATATATAATTTATTTTTTAAAATAAATAATGATAATAGTTTTATCATAATATAAAAAGTGTAAATATTATGTATGTTAATTGATGTGTCACGGCGGTAGAATGATTATAGTATCAAGTCCAACACATACTCAGATAATAGAATATACAAGTAGAGACATCAGATATTTTTATGTGAAAAACCAGAGAAAAAAAATCACGGGATCTTACTCAATTTAAATGATTTATTATGAATTAGTGATTGTTAGTTCAACCCTTGTGCCACAGATAGGATAGGGCTACATAGTTCCTCAAAGTACAATGTTTGTATGTTGAAGAAATCGATGCGCAATGATTAGGAACGGTTGCAATTGGGATTGTCAAGATCCAATGTGCTCAGGATGATGTATCGTACCGTATGATGCTTCATTACTCTGTAATGTATGTCTTGACTCTGCACAGAGCTTCACTACAACAAGCAAGGGGCTGTCAACAGTGATCGACAATGGCGATGGTTGCAGGAGAAAAGCATTCGTCGAATCTTCAATGCAGAAATGACACTGAAATTTATCTCCTTCTCTCGATCCTCCTCCAAACTCATGTCTTCCTCTAGTTCAAGGCGTAAGTCTCTATTCATGAAGGGGGGTTGGGCTTTATTTCTACAGTCTCAGAGAGGCCTCTTCGCAAAAAAGATAGGAGTCTAGACCACTCCATCAGATGGTCCAGAAAGATTCACTTGATTAGATGATATTTTTTGGACATTTGAGTGTCTTAACATTGTTAGAATTAAGTGATCTTAAACTCGTTGGACTCGTCTCGTCGAGGCACTCAATTTGATTACAAGCTTGTCAGATTTGGAATCCATTTAACTTTCCAATTGAACACGAAAAGCTTTCAAAAATGGTTAAATGACTTGATATGTGTATGATTTGACTCAGATTAGACCAATTTTAACATCATTTTGTCTATCTCGTTGAGTTGGTTAGTTTAACTATATGTTTGTTGAAATAGAAGTTTTTTTTTTTATTTTGAGTCTACATGTAATTTAAACATTTGTTAGGAATTGTGGGTGGTTGAATATGGCTTTTCTTAAGGAAATTTATATAATAATATGAAACTTCTATTTCAGAGAAATACTTTTCTCTAATAATGAATGAATAATCAACATGATTAATTATCATTACAGGCACGATGTTATAATGTAAATAAATCCAATTTATTCAGTCTTGAAATTGATATAATTATCATATAATTGTTGTTTTCGTTTTTCCCTATTTTATTTTTAACGGAGTCATTAACTTGTCTATTTATAATCATCGTATTATTCCCTTATTCGAGTAAATCTTCTTCTCAGATAAAATAAATGGTCTAAAGAGGAGAGGAAACCGAAAAGAAGGATATATGACAAGCAATAGACAAATGAGATGAATTTTCAAAAAGTGAACTTCACATGAATAGCCCCAAAACATACGTCTGAAATGAGATCAGATCGAAAACACCTTGGAGACACATCCATGAAGAGACCTTATAAGAACAACACACAACCAGAGAATCAAGTATAAATACTTGTTCTGGGG
>NEWO01000040.1:386839-396913 GCA_003013225.1 Phalaenopsis aphrodite | reverse complement strand
AAGTAAGAATTCGACAAAATGCCATTACTCTAAAAACAATTATTTTATTCGAAATTAGAGGCCAAGGCTGGAACAGGTATTGCTTCCTAATCACTTTATTAGCATGCCAATAATGTCATGAGGAAAATATTTAATAAAATGATCTCTCATGCCTTCATTTTTTTTTATTTTTTTTAAAAAGCGTACTTTTATGTAATATTAAAATATTATTTTATATATATTTATTTTTGCTTATAATGATTCATTAAATCGAGCAAAGTAATTAAATTTAATACATTTTATTTTGAACCAAAATGTTATCAAATTATAGCTCTAATATTTTATTTAATTAAATTCTCAATAAATTAATCATATAATTTTGTTAAGACAATAAATATAAATTTATTGGTTAAATTTTTATTCTAATTTAAATTAAATATATAAATAGAAGTTATAAAATGATCGTAATTTATTTACTTAACAATTGGATAAGAAAATATATTTACTTAATAATTTGCTTAATTGAATTTATATTTGGCTTGAGCTCAAGCTGATCTTTCTGATATATTTTTTTTTACTTAGTTTGTTTATATTAATTAAAAGTAAAATTTATTGAACTAATAAATAAAGTAAAGTAATTAATATTTGTCACATCAACATGTACGAGAATAATACAGGGCTTAAATACTAATGCATAACCTCGTATATCACGTGTTGGTCGGCCACAAGTTTATAATGTATTTGAGTATTAGTCATAATTGAAAGAGTTTTTCATTTATTAATACTCTGAAAATCTTGCGCACATGTTGGACGTTTATTTGAAGATTCTACTTATAGAAGAGAAAACAGATGACCAAGAAGATAGACATCAAACTAAGTAGAGATGGTAAGAATAAACATTGGTATTGATGTTCGTGTATGTATTTATATCAATGTCAAACATTTACATTGGTGGTAAAATCAAACTTTTATGTTGACGTTAGGTGTTAGCATTAGCGATGATAATAAGAATTGGTGTCAGTGGCGATGTACGACGTTGATTTAGTATTAAGGTCTGGACCTTGTTTAGGGTTTAGGGTTTAGGGCTAAGGCATGGACATTTATTTTTATCACAAATGACAATGGGATGTGGAGATAACCCTATTTATGAGTCCATAACCTTTATATTTACCAAGAAGAAGATGATACATACCTATAGTCTCAAACAACACCACTAACCACACGATGCTCCTTCCACCTATTTCCCCAAGTGAGCAGAAATTTTCTGCATTTCGGGCATCTTATGGACATATTTATATTGAGATTTAAGAAGAAACATAAATATTTGATATTTTTTAAAACTATATAATATTAATATATTATTTTATGTAGGTTGAATTACTATATTCTTATGTGTTCTGATATTTTTTTGTGACATTTTATTATGCCAATTTTTGCTGCCTATTTTGACAATCATGTTGTCAAAGACGTTTTTTGGTTGCTTTCCCAATTGTTGAGATTTATTTTGAACAAACTTTTATTAAAAAAAAAAAACTTTTTTTTCTCTGTTGTGTCAATGATTTTGGTGCAATAATAGGTTTTAACTTCGTTAATGTTAATGATCATCAACATCAACGTCGATGTTGCGAGTTATTGTTTGATATTTGGGGCTAGATATTCGTCTATGTAGAGATTTGTTAGTTATGGCTTATACACCAGAATTTGGAGTCTCTTGGAGTGAAGAGGTGTGTCTCTTGGAGATATGTGGGTTGGGGAGCGAGGGCGTGTTAGTAATCTTATCTGTGAGTTTTATCTATATATATGATGTGTAACCCTATGTGTATATATTGGACCCCTCTGAAATAGTGAAATTTGCCGCTCTGCTCTCGAGGATGTAGACATATTTGTCGAACCTCTTTAAATCTCTGTGTTCTTTTGGTTTTGTGTTGATTCTTGTTTTTCTTCATCCTAATTTCTCAACAATGACTTTACCGCCCAAAATTTCTAGCACACATCATGGCGTTAGATTACAAATAGCTTTATAAAAAAAAATATTAGGCTCAAATAGTCAATATTTATTTGCCAACAAAAAAAAATATTTAATTTTATATAAATGAATTTAGCATCAATAATGAAAGAGACTATTAAATTCTATTTTTAATATGAATTCTTAAACGCAAATAGTTCTTTTACTGCGGATATCTCAACACAAAATTTATAGGGACATTGGTTCAAATAAAAATATAATGCAAATATTAATCCAAATTAATACGTTCTGAGAGCTATTAATATTTTTTTCAGAATTAATATAGTTATAAAAAATATGTATTTTAAAAATAATTTAAGCGCTTTTTCATCGCTTTCCCCATAACCGCCCAATCAATGCTTTAACGTAATGGGCCCGTGGACGGTCTCGCTGCACGTGGGCTCCACTGGCCCATATTCAGGTCCGAACAGATATTTCAATATTTTAAAATTTATTTGAGGGAAAAAGTCCTAATAAAATCATTATTATTTATTTATTTATTCAATTTATAAATAACGACATTACGCGTTGAGAATTAAGAATTGGATCGATTTGTCTTCTGATACGAGGCAAGGAGATGCTGCCGACAAAAATAAATAAAAGGTTCTAATTATTTGTTTGGATAAAAATTAAAAAAATTGAAGTTAGGGGTGTAAACATACAGAACATGAGCGAGCCTAGGCTTAGCTCGTGTTTGACTCATTTATATTTCGAGCAAAAAAAAAGTGTTCTCGTATTCGTCTCGTTTAGTTAGTGAGTCGAACACTTTCCGTTCACGAACAAATAGTCGTTTTGACAACTCTAATTATGTAGTCATAAGATGTTAGGATTGAGACAAGATTTAAAACATCATTTGAATCTAATTTAATAATTTTTATTATATTTTCTTAATTAATACTTTTAATTGATTATAAATCTTTGTAGCCTTATATATATATATATGATTAGTTGTATTTCGAGCCAAAACTAGTCGAACATGAACGAACACATATTTGTTCGTGTTGTTCGTGTTCGGCTTGTTAACTTAGCGAACGAGCCGAACACGAGCTTCTTAACGAGCTGAACAAGGGCTATTCACGAACAACGAGCTATTTTGACAGCCCTAATTGAAGCAGTATGAAAAAAAAGTCAATTTTACTTTTTTCATATTCTTTTATATACTTTCTATTAGAAAATGTTACTTGGCCACACTTTTTTATGATATGAACATTTACATAAATACCCAACCCTTAAAGTTTATTTTTTTATGTTTATACCATTCAAGTCTTTCATATCAAATAATATATATATATATATATATGATACACATTCTTTTTTATGTTTCCAGCAACTCTGATGGCCTTTATTAATATTGACAATAAGGACAACAGTACACGTCATTTACCGTCACATTTTCATCCACCAACTTTGTTGACTCGCTCTTGCAGCCGTAATTTAAATCAAAGTCTAACACTTGTTGAATGTTATCCACCATTAAGAACAATATTGAATAATGTCATTATTAATAAGACTAATGTATACTGACACCAAATCTAACACCTCTGATACTGTCAAAGTCTGCTGTTGCTGACAACACTGACGAACACCTGCAACACTAAAACTTATGTTTATTGATGACACTAACATAAATGTTGTTAAATTGTATCACCCACAATGACCAAAACATTGACACACTCTGATTGATAAAGCTAAAACAACATAAGCAACACTACCTTGAAAGCCAAAACACATAAGCAACCTTGTCAGTCGCCATCATCAACACCATCAATGCATCCAATTATAATGGTAAATGTCAGTTATTAACAATACTCTTGATGATCGTCGTCGCTAACTTGGATGTCATCTGACATTAACACTAACATTTACTCTTGTTGTTGACTTCCAACTTCTTACTAAAATTTTTAGTCTTTGATATCCTTGTTTGGAGTATGATCGAGCAAATCACTAATTTTAAAGATAATTTCATTGTCTCTAAACTCTAACTTCCACTGCATATGTCATTCTTCAAGAGATCATAACTATAAGAAAAAGCTGGTCTTTTGCATTACAGAGATACAGTCTTATATAGACACAATGGTTGCAAGAGTAATAAAGAACAAATAAAATTAAGCTAAGTACTTTTTCAACTGTCGCAAGTTTATGATTGTTATTAGCCTCTCTCAAGCTAATAGTATTGTTAGATGGTGTCGGGTTATTGCGCAAAGAAGACAATAGTAAATATGTTTGCATGTTGATCGAGTGTAGAAATGCAGGTAACATTGACTTTCTTGAATTGAATGTGTTTTCTTACAAAATGATAATTAAGCTCAAAGTGTTTAATATGCGCATGAAAGACATGATTTTTAGCAAGAACCACATCAGATATATTATCACAATTGATGATAGTAGGTCTGTGAAGATTTACTTAAAATTCTTGTAATAATCTCATGAGCCATATGACATCCATTGTGGTAGAAGTAAATGCTCTCTGTTCATTCTCAATAGAAGATTTAACAAATATAGATTGTTTCTTTACTTGCCAAGATAATAAATTATTGCCAAGGTAAGAGCGGCACTGGTGATAGATCTCAAATCTGTTTGATTGCTTGCTCAGCTTGCATCTAAATATGAACTGAGAGCTATGGGCCTGATTGAATAGGAAAATCAAGATCAAGAATGTCTTGGAGGTACAGTTGGGCCCATTTAAGTTGTTAAATTGGAATGACACTTTATTCACACCTTGGCACAAAACACATGACAACTTTTCATGTAGGGCCAATTCTATATATAAAAAGAGTTATAAATCATTTATCTCACTTTTTCTTTTGTGTTGAGCACTAATAACACTATATTAGAAGTTGCAAATGCTTATAGTTGCATATGAGCCAAGCCGGCTCTCGTTAATGTGTTGCATGTCAAGCTTATTGAGCTAAACTCGAGTTTAAGCTCAAACTCAATGTTGTTTATTAAACGAGGTCAAATCCAAGCATATCTAGGTATAGCTCATCAGCTTGCCAACTGGCTCGACTAGCCAATTGATAGACACGTCGATGAATTCTTTGATGAGCTATGGTGACACTTCTACTCTTGCCATCAATGTCTACTCCAGTGAACTCCCTTAATAATTTGATTTTTTACTCAAGCTTTGGGCCATATCGAGGTAAGCCGAGTGGACTATGTAATGGATTTGACTTAGAATTTGCTCAATAATAAGATGATCATGTTTAGTTTGACCTTGAGCCAACTTTTCACATATTTTCATACTAGACTTGCTTAAATGTTTAAATGTTCATATTTGATTTCTATATGACTTGTTCATATCAATTGAATAAGATAAAAAATTTAAATGAGTACAAGATTTTTATATAAAATTAAAGATTCAATTTGTATTTTATTTCATTTAGAGCTAATAAATAGTCTAAAAATTCAAATGAGTGCTTGTGTTTTTATAAAAAAAATATTAGCAAATAATTTTATAAATCTATATAAGCAATTGAATAAATTTCAAACTTGAATCTAGCTAATTTATACAAAGTAAATTAAATAACATATAAGTTATAATTAAGATTTCTTACAATTAAATAACATAAATGAGTATTAAATTGAAATAAAAAATAAGAAGAAATGACATTAAACTTATATGTATATTAATATTAAATTATAATATATTTTAAAAATTATATAATTAAATAAATTCTAGTTAATTAATTATTTAAATAATATATATATATAATATAGGTATAGATCTCATTTAACAAGTTATTTGTTGAAGAACAAAAAAGCTTATCAATGGACATTTATAAATAAAGTGGATTATGTTCAAATTCGATTTCATTTAACCTTCAATTTTTAAAAAATTATTCAAACTTATTTATCTACTAATTTTAACTAACAAACTTGAGTATTCAATGGTTTGAGTTCAAGTTGTTCATCAAGTGTATTGGTTCACTTACAATCTTAGTTGAGCTCACGAGCTTAATGTCATCATTGAGAGTAGAGTTGAAGCTCGGCATTCTAGCTTGAGCTTGCATTCTGATAGACGAATCAAGCTTTAGTTAGACATAGCTCGAGCTCAGCTCAACTCGTTTACAACCCTAATTGCACTCGAGAGCAGGTCATCCAGGAGAAGAGTCCATCCGACCCAACTGCTCAAAACGTCTCTTTTTAGTTGTTTTATACATTGAGATTAGTGCTCATAAAACTTGATTTTAAAAGTGATTTATTCAAACTCAAAATTTAAGTCATGAATGAATGAAGATTATGTTCAATGGATTATGAAGATGTTGAGAGAGTTAATTGACAACATAGAGAATATTTGGTCTTATTAGTGTGAGATATTGAAGAGATCCAATTAGATGTTTGTAGAGTTTGACAATATCAAATGGTTGTTGCTTTTTGGTTACTAGTTTAATATTAGATTGAACTGGATTGGGAAGTGCTTTGCAGTGAGTCATACCTACTCTTTGTAAAATTTTAGTAGCATAATTTATTTGGGAAAAAATAAGCCTTGATTAATATGATGAGTATGAATTCCCAAAAAGTTGAAACAATCCCAAGGTTTTTCATAATAAAGGTGGTGTGAAGATAATGTAATAATATTTGAATAAACATGCTATTGTTTCCAGTTAATTGAATATCATATATGTACAATAATAAATAAGTATACATAGAATTGTTATGATATATATGCAAAGAAGGGTTAGATTGATTATGAGAACACTCATAGTTAAGTAAGTGTTTAGTGAAAGTATTGAACCATTGTTGGGTGATTGTTCAAGATCATAGAGTGCTTTTTTCAGAAGATGCGCATGAATGAGATGCTTGAGATCAGCATAGCTTAGCTTCGTTTCATATAAATAACTTTTTTAAGAGTACATTGTAGAAAGATATTAGAAACATCTAATTAAAGAATATTCAAGTTATGATGAAGTATAATAGTAAGATAAATACAAATAGTAGGATGTTTAGCAACAGAATTCAAAGTTTCATTATATTTTAGATCATGTTCTTGTTGAAAATAATGAGTCACAAGTCTATCCTTGTATCTAGCAATAAAGCCATATGGATGACATTTGATTTGAAAATCCATTTGCATTCAATGATTTTCTCATTAGGGGGTTGAGGAACAAGGATCCATGTGTTTTGATGTTGAAGAGAATTGAATTCAACATCCATGGCTTGTTTCCAGTGAATCAACTTAGTGGCTTGATGATATGTAATAGGTTTAGTCTTTTGGGCAAGAGTATGCTGGCGATTGAATTGTCTCTTACGTGAAAGACACCACATTTCAATTTGGTTATCATAGGATGATGCTGAGGGGCTATGGAGGAAGGAGTGGGATCAATATTGAAAGGGGGTGAAGGGATGGTGAACTGAGGATGTAAACCATGTGAAGAAGAATGAACTAAACCGGGTATGGTGGACTTGGAATAGACAACATGTGTATAAGGGTGTGAAATATGCGGTGTGTGAAAAATTTTTTAGAAAGAAAGCTTACAATTGGGGGTAGGAAGCAGACCTTGCCCAAAATTGTGAATAGGTGTCGATTCACCATTACCAACCAATACTTGATCATTTCCATTATAGGGTATGGATTGTTGGATTTTGTCCAGATCAACCACAAGACGAGAACTGGGACCAATGTCGAGATACCAATCATCATTGGAGGTGGTAGAGGTAAGGAAGGCGGTGTTGGTTGTTTTGGAGGTTGGTAATTAAGATTTAAGTGATGCCAACAAGTGGTTGCAATATGCCATATATTGTTGCAGATTTGACACATGGAAGCATTTATGATTTTTGGTTAATTGGTTAGGAGGTGATCGGTAAGTTGCTTGGTGGAGAAGTTGCTTGGTGGAGTGGTTGTTGCAAGCTTTAGTTCTGTAGAAGTTCTTGCCGCAACCACTATATGTAGAGTGCTAGCGGAAAATAATTGGACAAATTAGTCTCCTCACTATACAAAAATGAATACAAATTTGCAAGACTTGTAGAAGAAAGATTTGAGCGAATGGAAGCTTTGAAGTCATGATAGGTAGATGTTAATCTCTTAAGAATGTAGAGTATAATATATTCTTGGTCTATAGTAAATCCCACATCACAAATGTTACGACGATCTTCTTGATCCGAGTAAGATATTGCATCATAGAATGATTTTTCATGATGGATTGAAGTTGTTTTTCCAAGAGTAAGCCACATTTACATACATGTTTCAAGATTCATGGCATAAGGAACAATGGAGAGGCCATTCGTTTCATTTAAAGCAGATGTGCTTGATTCTTCCATGGAAAAGAGAGTAAGTTGTGAAGCCTTTAAACCACTGGTACCATAAAATATAAAAGAGAGCAGCTAGAAATAAAAACCGAAAGGGAAAGAAGAATGAAAAGGGAAAAGAGAAAAGGAAGAGGAGAAAAACAGCAAAGCAGAATTCTATTCTTTGCTTAAGAAGAAAGTCCTCCCATGAATTACGCAGGTAGAGTGTGCGGACTCCTGACATAGCTCTACGTGCGGACCAAGTTATTTCTAAGTTATTTTCATGTTATTTCTGGGTTATTTTTAATAATACCGAAATAACCCAGAAATACCCCAAAAATAAAGACCGCGGGTTATTTCTGGGTTATTTTGATATTATTGAAAATAACCCAGAAATAACCTGAAAATAACTTAGGAATAACTTGGTCCGCACGTAGAGCTACGTCAGGAGTCCGCACAGAAAAAATGCTCCTTACATAGACCCAATGATTACAAGAACAATAAATAAATAAATAAAACTAAGCAAAATAGTTTCTTGATCGTCAGAAGTGCTATTATCAACCTTTACCAATTGGGAGGAATGTTATTATTTATAATATATAATAGATATAAGTGGGTTTATTTCAATAGGGTCAATCTTTTACATTTTATCTTTTTGTGGTTTTAATTGAAAGCTATTATCTATTATTATCTTCTATAAATCATTTTCAATAATAATAAAATGATAAATTATCTTTATATATATATATATATATATATATATCCATGTGTGTCTAAAATGTCAGCAAGAATCTCGTAAACCAAATGATCTCATTGATCAGCTCAGCCAGCCATCATGACAAATAACAACATACATCAATCCCTTATTAAAGATGTCACCCAACTTTCAAAACTCATTTCTTTTACCCAGGTATTAGGGATGACCAACATACCATCAATATTTGGTATCAAATGGTAATACCTGACATCTACATCACGGTCTTTTATCAAGTCACTTGAGAAAACTAACATATAGTACAATATGTACAACTTCAATTATTTTATTAATTTTCTCTTTTATGTATAAAATGGAAGGGAAGAAGAGAAATGAGACATATTGTACAAGATACATTACTTCAATTATTTTATTAATTTTCTCTATCTCCATTATCCCTCTAATCCTACAACTCAGGGATCCTTAAACACAATATCTTTTATGGGATTGTCTCCTCACAAACAATATGAGACCCTACATCTTAAAGAATTCAATATGTAATTTTTTTTTTACTACGATAATTAATAGGTAAGTCAATATTCCTAAATATGTATATATAATTTTATTTTTATTAGTTATTTAATACTTTTGAGGCATTTACATACATACCAACCATTTTTTATGTATTTACATATCTAACACCTAAATTTTACCTTTTACAATTATACCACCCAAATATTTCATATCACATAAAAAACACCACTATTTTAACTTAAAAAAAACAAATATAATTTGTCATGCATAAGTAGCATATATGTAAAAATTGTACTTAGATATGTATTTATATAAAGATTGAATGGTATATATGTAAATCTTTATGTTCTTAATTAAAACATTATGTAGTTATTCTTATGATTTTTTAGTTTCATACCTACTTTCTAAGACAAATATACGCTTTGGTAGAAACAAATTTCAATTTAATTTATTTCATAATTTTAATTTATAAGGGCATTAAGTAGAAATTCTGATTATGATGTCAGTCTCCCACATTACGGTTTCCTGACCAAATTGCAAAAATATGTTTTACATGTTGAGAGTGGGATTTGAACCCACGCCCTTTCGGACCAGAACCTTAATCTGGCGCCTTAGACCAACTCGGCCATCTCAACTT
>NEWO01000040.1:345535-385364 GCA_003013225.1 Phalaenopsis aphrodite | reverse complement strand
TTCTAATATATATGTATAGCTAGAATTACCAGTTTATTATGAAATCATAAACTCTAAGACATGCACACACAGTATTATGCTAACAATAATATAGTTAGTGTATGAACAAACTCTAATAATAAAATTAAATTATGATTGAATTTTGAAAGTCTGAACATAATCCATCATTTTGGTGTCAAAACATACATCTTGCAGGCATGAGAAGCAGCAGTGGCAGTCAAATTCCCTTCAACAGAAGTATTTGAATGCTGATAAGAAAAAAAAGGGGACATATTGAACATCATATGAAAATTCTAACACAGAAAAAATGGCACAAAAAAGAAAAAAAAACTATTGAAATAAATTAAAAACTTAAGAAAAAGGGGGGCATTTGCATGCATATCTTCAAATTCCTATGTATTTACATATCTAATAATTACAATTTATTTTTATGCATTTATATCACCCAAAACTTTTATATCACAACAAAAATACTGTTATTTTAAATTTTAAAAAGTGAAAGACACCTTTTCATGCATAGATAAGATGCCAGATATGTAAATATTTAAATTTAGATGTTAGATATGTAAATGCATACACAATTTTAATGTATGACATATCTAAGACCAAAATTTTCATATTTATATACATACCACAGAAATTTTTAACATCACATTAAAAATACCAAAATCACCATCTTTTTAGAAGTAGAATGCAGCTTTTCAAGCATAGGTTTATGTCACCGAGGTGTTATAAGTCAAAATATCAAACTTTGAGTTTTAGATACGTAAATACCATATGAACTGGGCGGGTGTGCATATAAATTTAACTAAAAAAACATATATTTTGTGGAACATACCTCCCATAGATCACGAGCATCAACAATAGTTGATGAATTCAGACCAATATCAGCCCAGTTTACGGTAATGGATGTCTGAGATGATCCTCTGTTCCATAGAACAACAGCTACCTTCCCTCCACTGAGAGGACCAGCCCAAACCTTTTTTTAAATTAATAATTTGACAATTAATGATCTCATGTTAGCCTTAATTTATACTATCATTTTGAATTTAGAGTAGAGTGCTATAATCAAGTAATCAAATCATCACTGCAGATCTAATGAAATTGAAGAAAGCCAAACCTCAATGTTGCCGTTAGATTTTACTTTCTTCCCTTGAACTCCAAGCTTATCTAGAGAGAGAGAGAGAAAGAGAGAGAGAGAGAGGGAGAGGGAGAGAGAGAGAGAATTTGAACAAATCATAACTAGCTAGGTTTTTTCAGTTATTACTGTCAGTAAGTGCTAACCTTGGTTAACAGCAATGACCTCTGAGTTGCTTAGTATTGAGAAAGTCTCATTACTCATAGAGCGCACATCACATCCAATAAGCAAAGGAGCCTGAACAAGTTCATGTTCTTTTAATGAATATTCAGACAAAAAAGGAAAGAAGATTTACATATACAGCACTTAATTCCTATGTATTTACACATCTAACATCTAAAATTTAATTTTTACTTATATAGGCTACCTTACTTATGCTTAAAAAGGTGTCTCTTAATTTTTAGAAGTAAAAATAGTGGGTATTATTTAAGAGATGAAAATTTTGGGTGGCATAAATGTAAGAAGTGAAGTTTAGGTGTTAGATATGTAAATACGTAGGAATTGCATGGTAGGTATGTAAATGCCCCCAAAATAATGCAAATATTTGCAGCAGATGGAAACCTTAGCCAATGCCCATATACTGAAATGTGATCGATATTCTTCAGTTGTCATGCCACCATTTCCTACTTCGAGCATGTCAGGGTCTGAATAACAACAACTGAAAGTTAGAATTATGTTCAAATAAGATCCTTGTTTGTTGGTTTATGACAAGAAATCTCATCCCTTTAGCATTTTCATTTGATAATTTAAGCCTTTTATTCGCTTAAGTAAGAAAAAAGAAATGAAATGCAATAAATTGTTGATTTTTTTTTTTCATTTTTTCTGAGAATTTGTTGATTGGTCATGAATCCCTAGACAACATCCATTCAATCTCTTTGGCAACACATGGGCATGGCTTACTTGTTAATGTTTTCATTGAGTGAAAACAACTAAGCTCCAATGTAAGTAAAAATTGGATTTAAAAAGGGATAATTACATAGCACCCAAAAGATTGCTATTTACAAAATCTAACACCCAGGTGATACTTTTGAGTTTCTGAACCGATGTATTTACGTGTGCCACAATCCAACCATTGAAAAATCGGTAAAAATGAAACATATGGGTAGGGGTTTTATCATGAATTTTGATATTTGAGTGAGAAATTGAAAAATGGTTGAATGAGGGTGCTAGATTTGTAAATAGCAATGTTTCGGGTGCTATGTGTGTAAATGCCTTAAAAATTATGTGTGTAAATGCCTTAAAAATTATCTCATAAAACAGCTTCTGAACCTCCATTAATGGAAAAGAGAAACATCAAAAATTACCATTCCATCCTCCTGGTCCTGCATATGAAGCCCATTTGTCATTTAGATCGGCCCGAGAAGTCATGCTAAAATCATAGGCCCGCACGAGAAATTAATAATTAGATTATAAATCAAATTGGAAGAAACCAAAAAATAATCTGCTAAAGAAAATATTCATGAAAAAATAAATGTTAAGTACCTGTCCCACTTGTCTTCAATGTCACCTGTTGTCCTCCAGCTATTTCCTACACTGCCAGCCCAGGTTGCAGGGTCTTCTTGGCCCCTACAGAGTTTTAAAGCACAAAATCAGGTTTAGATATAAAATTACAATTTATTTCATGTTTATTTGATGTACACATAAATGATAATGTCAATTATATTTTCTAATAAAGATTATAATTGTTATCCTGATCAATATCAAAATGATGAAGGTGACAAAAATAGCTATGAATGTCGAAAAAAGCTCAATATATTTGAAGAACATGATGCGTGCCTACGGCTACGGCTCAAACTCAATAAGTAAATAACTTGGGCTTAAAAGATATCTATGAAAATAAAGATATTTTTTTTATGTAATCAAAGTAATCAATCAAACAAAGGTCAATGCTTTTAATTTTTTTTTACTTAGATATACCATTTGTTTTGACTCAATAATAAATGAACCTAATACAAATACATATTTTTTTTAGCTCATTAAAAAGCTTGGGTCCATTCACATTCTGTTTGATATTTATATGAATAAAGCGAACATGACCCTAATTCATTCATATTCGGCTCATTTACATCTTAGATATATTGAACACAAAAATCCAATTAAGAACAAGTGCTAAGAAAATACCCTGACAATTTAGATGAGATTATTTTAGTCCCATAATTTATAGAAGTGTCAAATTAGTCATAAACTTTTGTAATAATAGTTGAAATACAGTCCATATTAAAGGAGTCTAGGAACTAAATTGATACTTGACTGTGAGACTAAAAAGGCTCCCTACAAAGCATCAATAGTTCATTTTTGACACCTTTCTCAATTAAGAATATTAAACAAAAGAATCTGAACCAAATATACTACTCATTCTCAGTCATAAAGCAAGCCTTGCTTGTTCAAAAGTGAAAAAATTGGTCTAGTTCCTTGAAATTAAATTGTTCGTCGAAGTTGAGGTTATGAGACATACCATTCACACAATGAAAAGAAGATGTTCCTCCCTGAATTCAAAAGAGCTTGGCTCATATTCTTGTACCTATTTCAATTTAGAAGCAATTTTAAAAAAGGTCAAATATTCTTTTGAGTGCCACTTTTTTTTCTTTTTTGTGAAATGGGTAAGAGTGGCATTGTATCAAGTCTGCACATAGTTGTAGCATTTACATTAGGGAAATTTACATATTTAGCATACAATTCTTATGTATTTACATAAATAACACCTAAGCCTCAATTTTAACATGCACACCACCTTGCATATGCATCAAAAGGTGCATTTTACTTTCAATAGTTAAAATAGTGATATATTTTATGTGATATGAAAGATCAGGATGGTGTGAGTGTAAAAATTAAGGTTTAGATGTTAGATATGTAAATACATAAGAGATGGGTGCTATGCATGTAAATGCCCCTTTACATTAAGATATGAAGCATATTACCTTTCTTTCAGGTCGACATTCTGATTGTTGCAGTTGTCATATTTCAAATAGTCCACTTCCTTTGAGAAAAAAGAAAAAAATAATCAGACAAAGGATCAAACATTAAGAATATTATCATTCTAATCATTCAACGCAGAAAAAATTCTTATCTATTGGGCTTATATTTTCGGTCATTTTACTAACACAAAAGGCCTAGAATCAGGTTTCATGCTTCTATGGTTAGAATTGTAAATATGATATTTTTTTGCTGTACTATATTAAATAAAGTCATAATCTTATATAGAAATATGAGTAGCTTTAGGAACAATAAGTTACGGATAAAATAGTGATTATTCAAATATATTTGTAGTATAAACCAAAACTGTCAATCAAGAGAAAAGTGGAATTGGTAAATTAATCGTTCATACCCACGAAGCAAATGTACTGGCATCTTGCTGCTCATGTCCTAGTGATCCCGGCATAGTCTTCGAGCATGTTTGAGTCCTAAATTTTTCAAAAATCCATAACAGTTTGGGTTGTGGTAGTTCTAAATAATTAATAACAATGCATTGTTTGCGTTAGAAAAGAAGTCTCAAAATTTTAGGGAGATATACATACATACCATACAGTTCCTATGTATTTAGATATCAAACACCTAAATTTTGATTTTTACATCTATACCACTTTACCTAGGTTTAAAAAGGTGTGGTTCATTCTTTTAAAATTTAGTAATAGTGATATTTTTTATCTAATATGAATGATTTGAGGGTTATAAATGCAAAAATTAAAGTTTAGGAGTTAGATATGTAAATATTACTAAGATTTTACCCAGCATCACTGTAGATTCCAAGCTTGAGGCCCTTTTCATGAAGATAGTCTGCAAGGGACTTAATGCCTGAGGGAAATGTTGATGATTTTGGGACTAAATTACCCTGTGAAAGAAAAGACAAATGTAAGCGGTATAGACATTCAGAATATTAAATTTAGATTATGAATTGCCAACCATACTCATTCAAGTCATAAATTTTAAATCTTGGCAGGAGCAACATGGATCGTAAGTATAACATTTTTTTAACAACTTAGTTTCAAATTAAAATTATCTTGAAGGACTAACGTGTAGTCAATTCAGCAATTCAAGACAGAGTCCTGGGCTCACTTTAGAAAGAGGTTTATGATTTAGGGCCCGTTGGGGGCAGCTTATTTTGTGCGGTGGTGTTTTGAAAACGCGTCTTGCCTGTTTGAGTAAACTGCGTTTTGGCATCTTATGCGTTTTCAAAATGCAGAAAACAACATTTTCACACCGGACTTATCTAGGTGCGGTGGGAGCTTATTGGCAACAGTCTGACTTTTCCAAAAAAATAAAAATTTATAATAGTCACCGCACTTAGCTTATCAACAGATTGTTCAATAAGCTACAGCTGCCCCAAACAGACCCCACTATAGTGATTATGTGATTCACAAGAGTGAGTGGGTCCCACTTTCAGGAAAGATGAGCTCACATCTCAAGCAAAAGCCCATGAATGGATTTGAGGATTGATGGAACTTAGAGGTGTTTGGCAATGCCCAACGATTGATTTGAAGTATTTGTGATTTTAGATAGTTGTATTTGATATAGATGAACCGAGTTATGATGAAGTTTATGCATTCAATATAAACTCAGTTGAGGAAATTGGGGAGCTAAGGATTACAACTTTGTCTTTGATCAAGAAACCCATAGAAACTCAAAATTCATTTATTCAGTAGGAAATCAGCTCAAGGACTTAAAAATTTTGCTATGAAAATTAGTTTTAGAAAATTTAATGACTTTATGCCAACTCAAAGATGACTTGTATCTCAATTTGATAGACATGGGTTGAGAGTTCTAGGATTGTGCATATAAATGGCTTTTGGTCTTTGAGAGCTTATGTCTCAATTTAATAGAGATGGTTTGAGTAATTTAGGATTGAATTAGGTTTTACTTAAAAATAAAGTTTGAAATTGTGAGATAGTGTCGGATTTATTTTAGATTGTTTTTGTATTTTGGTTTGATTGTCGGTTCTAAATCTATTACACATTATAGAACTAGATTATTAAACAAGGTGAGATATGCGAAATCATTATAGAATAGTTGTCGAGGAGGACTGTTCTACTTCATCCCTTAACAAGGATAGTCAGACCAAAATATAAACTTTCCAATTTTTGTGGTATTGTGCCTTTTTTTTTTTTATAATTGTAAGGATATTTTAGCAGTTTTTTCAAATTTTGAGAAATAAAATGAGGTTTTGTAACAAAATTAGTAAGAGTGTTAAACATGTCTCAAAAAAAATTTTTTGGGTATTTTTTTCAATTTTTTTTTATATTTCTTAAAAATTTTCTAAAATATTATTTTTTATCTATCTTCGTTTTTTCTTGTTCTTTACTTTTAAGTGCTTCAAAAACATAAAAAGCATTTCTTGGCCTCTCCAATCCTCGAACCTCAAACACGCACATGCAATGCAGTGCGTAATTTGATTAAGAAAACAAGTATGTACATTTTTAAGGCAACTAACAATTTCTCAGGGCAAAGTGATTTGAGTTCAAACTTTTTCAAAGAATGTGTAGCACTTCAAAATTTCATTTTTTTTATAAATTTTTAATGTTCTCATTGGTATCGACAATTTGATTGAAATATGCCACAACATATTGTGTTTTGTTAGGTTGGCATGCTTTTTGGCATAGCAAGCATGCATTTTAATATATTTAATTTATATTTTGAAAAGTTTGATGCTATTTGTTTTGAATCAAATTTCTCATGGAAAACACATACATTCTTATATTTCAATGGGCTTACAGAGCTTTTGAAGAGAGAGAGAGAGAGAGAGAGAGAGAGAAAGAGAGAGAGTTGGAAAGGGAGAGAGGTGTGCAAGATAAAAATAAGGATAACGAAACTAAGAGTATGATAAAGGGTATTATATAAAGGAAGAGAGAAAAAGAGAGCATAAAGGGGGCATCATCACCTTGGTGGCGGCTACAGAGATGAAGCTCGAGATGATGGTGGGGATGGTACTAGAGGAGGTGACAATCCACCAAGAGGAAGAGCGTAAGAGTAACATAAAGAGGGAGTGAATGAGAGGAAAAAAAGGGAAAAGAGGAAAAGGTTCCCACATTTAACAATGTTAGAACTGAGAAACTTACACACAAAATTATTCTTTAAAATTAAAGCAGCAACTAGCATGGGACCACCAAGTAAAAACGATGTCTCAAGAGGGAAAATATACTACAAATAAGCTCAAACAAAAAACCATTAAAAAACTATATGAAACAATCATTGAAAGAGAATCAATTAGATATGCATCTAACAAGCCTATAACAACACAATGTATGTTATTTTATTCTCTTTATGGTTATCATTCGAATATTGCTCCTCTTCAAAGAGTAAAAATATTTGTTAAAGAGCCCTTTCAACTTACAATAAAGGAAAACCACATTATTGTACCTACCAAAAAACTTATTTCTATTATGATTGGCGATATACTCATAGGTCGCACCCTAAACAATAATCCCTCAGTGCATTTTTTAT
Source organism: Phalaenopsis aphrodite (assembly GCA_003013225.1). NCBI lineage: Eukaryota > Viridiplantae > Streptophyta > Magnoliopsida > Asparagales > Orchidaceae > Phalaenopsis > Phalaenopsis aphrodite. Next base: position 377,791 of record NEWO01000040.1, on the reverse strand, counting down.
TGCATAAATCATCAAGTTTATTAATCACTTTTTAGAAATAAGTAGATTATTAATATTATTTGACTATGATGTCTTTATCATATAACATAACGTCATAAAAATGCTTATAAAGAGGAGTCAGTGAGTATATATTGCTACATGTGTAGAATGAATAATCTAAGTTTTTTATAAAGTTTGTTGAAGAAACTTGGTCTAGATAAAGACTATAATTTAGGCAACAACCTGTTTGTGATTGTTTCCTCCAAGATACATCAAGATCTCATCCATCACAGTCGGACCGATGAAAGAATTTTCATTTATGTTTATTTTATATTTCTCTCATGTTCTCGAACATATTTGAATAATTGGACACAATGGAGAAAAATGATTCATGTAGCTGACCACACTTAGTGGGATAAATATTTGTTTGTTGCTCTCGAACATATTTGAACGCCCCATGAGTATATTCACAAATGATTGTTGGAATATAATACTGTTCAAGCCATCAAATTTTTTGATCTCATACTTCTTGGTCATTATATTTCACATTAGACTGCTATATTATTTATTAAAAAAAATACTTAACTTTTAGGTGGAGGCATTTTAAGAGAGAATATAATAAATATACAAAATAATAATAAAGAGAACAATTATCATTAAAAAAGATATCATTATTTATGTGATTCATTAAAACTAATAGCCTTCATCCACAAGAGAGCAAAGAGTACCCTAGCCAACATAAAGAAGCCACATGGAGGTACAAGCAAAAGGGCTACAAGAAAATATTTTTTTCTTTAGACTAAAGTATACTCAATCTTATTAGAGAAAAAAAAAACCCCCAAATCTCTCAAATCAAATAAAAAACTAAATAACACAAATAAAATAATAGATAAACAACTCTCTCTCTTTATACACACACACACACACACACATATTGATACCGGAGTTAACTCAAACAATAATAGGCAACAAATATTATTACTGAAAAAGACAATAGACAGTTGCAAAATAACACACTGAAAGAAAAATAACAATACCACATACAATACTTCACTCAACTAGATGCGTATCCCGAAGGGGATGCAAGATGTATGAAAAGTTAGTGATGAGCAGTAGGTTGGGAAGATGTGACGTGGTGGAGGTTTGTAGGTGGGAAGATGAGGCTACAGTGGGGTGGTTGGACTGCGAGGGAAAGGGGTGGGATCGGTTGGTGGGGTATTGACTCGCAAGGATAGCAGGACTAGCAGGAAGAGAGTATTTGGCGGTCGGGTGACTGGCTGGGGGAGGGAGAACGGCTGGGTGGGTGGGTGGTAGGGGTAGGAGGACAGCAAGGAGGTTGTCTGGTGGTTCCTGTGGCAAGGAGATGGGACGGTGGCCTTGGAAAGAGGGGGGAGTGCACGAAAAACACCAACCATGGTTGTCTTGGGCAGCTGCAACAAGAAAAGGCGTGCGACAGTGAAGGGATGGATGCGAGGGGGCCTCAAACACGCTACAACCGGAGCACCACCTGTTATTGGATACAACCCTAGAAGGGAGAACTAGAGATGTTGATGGTTGTGCCGTCAAAAAAAAACATACACAAAACTAATCTCAACACAACAAATAACATATATATAATACTAGGATAACTAAAAAGGACCCCACTCTTATTGGGGGGCAAGCCTTAGGCCCAAAGGAGGGTCGGTTGGACCCTATTCATGCCTCGTTGAACCGATTCAGTTCCTGTATATCTCCCGCTTCCGGTCTAGGCTGGGAGCACCTGTGTCATACATACATACGACTTGGGACATTTCAAGCTCAGCTTGAATTCAATTAAAAAATAAGTAAAAAGGTTGGTAGTATAACTTAGATTGATATTGTTATATATTTTGAACACTTTTCTATGCCAAATGCTATAAAAAAAAGTGATTTTCACCACCTATTCATAGATTGCATTCCTCTAATATGTTAGTTACAATATTAAAAAAGGTTTTAAGAATATGTTGACTTTTTGAGTGTAAGAAACACTGCTCTTAGGAATATCAAATGACTTTAAGGTGATTGTCACATTTGAACACTCCTAGCAGATATAGGAGTAAGAAGGTGCTACAAGATGGCAGAAATAACGAAAACTTAGAACTAATTTCATTTTAAAGGACAAAATGGCCATTTGGAACAGACAAATATTTTGGCATTTCCATATAAAACTAATCATTCAAGTACATTATGTGTTGGTTTGATTTGAAGGAATTAAAGAAAATGCAAATGTATTTTAGTATCACAATTTGAAATTGGGAGTCAGGATCAAATATAATTAAGGGCTCATTTGGATGCTTGAAGTTAGAAAACATGGTTCGAAAAGTGTTATTTATTAGATATTCCTTCAAATAGTTGCATTTAGTTAGAAAATAATATGGATTTTGAACTCTGTAAACAACATCAAAATCCATAAAAATGATGATCTCATTTTCACATTTAAAAATTAAGAATGAAATTAGCATTTCAAAAATATAGTTTATGCAATCAGATGAGCTATAGCTAAATATTTGATTCACCTAAGAAATATCAACAACTGTTTTTTTTTTTTTTTCATTACTATTCACAACCCAACGCTCATGAAACAAAAGAGAAAAAACATATTGAAACATCGGTGTGGCTTGCATGTCTCGCTTCAAGAAAAAACTCAATTTCTCATTAATCAGATGAAACTAGAAAAAAATTTCACTCAATCTCTACTCAACCAGACAAGCTGGTAAAAAAACAAAAATCAATTAAATTATTTTATCATTTCCTTTTCCTTGTCATATCTTCTCTTTCAATTCATTCATACCAGATGCAGGCTAAACATGTAAAAAAAAAACAGCTATAGTTACAAACAAGAAAAAAAATCCCTTAATTTCTCCTCAAACAAGCAAGTAACTTAAAACTACTGTAAATTCAAGTCCTTTATCATTTCCACGCTTTAAATCCAAACCATTTAGAAACTAAACATATAAATAGAGCAGTCACAGTTGCATACCTGGGAATCCCTAATTGATTCACCCCAGCAATCATCTGTTTGAAATAAGATGATCATTCAATCAGATTTAAAAGATTGAAAATTGTTAGTATTTTCTTTCCTTGAAGATTTAAATACCTAAATTTATGTACTTGTAGCCCAATGATGCTAGACCAGTTGAAACCAAGGCATCAGCTACAGCATACAATAAAATTGTTTAATGAAAATGAACACTAAAATTTTGTTTGGTTTGAGTTAAATAGAAGAAAAGAATTTGCTAATATAATGAATGTTATAGATATTGTATTTGTTTTGTATACAAGATAATTGGGTTTGAATGCAAAAGGTGAAATATAAATATAATTACCCTATTTGTTATGAATCCCAATAATAATCTGCGTGACATTCTATCTTGATCATAAAAGATATCCAAGGAATATGCAAATGCCTCAACAAGGTCCAACGACTATGCGTGTAGAGGTGGTCTTTTGGGAGACCATTTTCAGCCATGAATGTGAGACTTCTTTGTCATATACGTATAGGGATATGTTGAAGTAGGTATTGAATTTCTCTCATATTGAATAATTAAGAAAATATTTTGTAAAAATAATTGTGATTGTTCCCTACCCACAAAGTTTTTTAGGTTGAAAATATAAGGTTCGGTCATTATCATATAATGTTCAACATTGGTTTCCTTTTGATCACACTCCCTAACATGTTGTATCATTCAGCTAATTCAACTAGAACTAAGTAGTTCAAATATTTTGTGGCTCTCTTAGGAAATGGTGGTCATCAAGTTTTGTCAAGTAAATTCAATAATGAGTAGAGTGCCAAAATAGTCCACAATTATTTACATAGGGCCGTTTTAGTCCCAAAGTTTATATAAGTGTCGAAATAATCCCCGTCTATTTTAAAATTGAGCTCTAATAATCCTCCATGGGACTAATTTAACCTTGATTTAAAGAATAGGGGGACTATTTTTGGCACATCAATAAACTGTGGGACTAAAAAAATCCACGTAAATAGTCGAGTCTATTTTGACATTTTACTTGTTCAAAAACAAATAACTCATAAAATGGCACCACATAATGGAGTAGTCTCAAGAATAATGCTTGTTTGCAATAATATTTACAGCCAGTGGTTGGGCTCGATTAAAAACATATTTTTTTATATCATTCAGTGATATAAATCAGCAATAACTGTGAACTACAATAGATTTTTAAGCTTTAGAAATTACATCCAAAACCTAATAACCAAATATATAAAACTTAATTGTTAGATAGTATGTTAATCGTGATTTATTTAACATTATTTAGGACACGTAGTATGTTAAATAGAAGTTTTATTTGATAATGTGTATGCACTATTTTGCATATATATTTTACAATTTATGCTTATTTAAATAAACCCTATTTCATGGCATCTTCAAAATTCGAAAATCTTTTCATAAATCAAGTTGAGTTCATAATATGGTAAAATCATGAGAACATCATTAAAAATAGATGAATCTTCTTAATCTCATGTTAAACTAAAATTAGTTTATTATGCATGGTACAGTTCATAAGATAATTGATTTTCAGTAATGTATTTATAATTTTACAAGCTAAAATTTAATTTAACTAAGTGTACGAATATGACAACAAAGTTATCAAAAGACATCCATTATGGGAAAAAGAAGTGTACCCATGTAACAATTTCTCTTGAAATTTTCATCCAATCGCCTATTTCTATTGAATGTCACTCGACCCAATGCATCATCTGCTTGATATCAACTACAAGTTTGCTTGGAATTATTAACTATAAAGATATTAATCAACATATAAACATTTGTTGTTAAGAGGTGATCATTATCAACTCTCCAAAAATGATGAGGAGAAGTGCCCGATCATTAAGGAATGCAATAATCAATTGTAAAATGATTAGACTTCAACTCAACCTTACAAGTCTTCAAACTTTATAATAATCCTTGTATTTTGCCAATGAGAATAGTGCATTATTTCTACCCCCACTAAAGCGGATTAAGACCACTAAATAAAACCACTAAATAGGTAATACTTGGTTGTTTCTTAGGATTAGTGATGTGGATGTTCCGACTTCAATGTTAAGCGGATCGTGGCGACTCCCACGTCGAGTCGATCGCGACGGCTCCTTCGTGATCCGAGATAGTAGAATCTCGTGATTCCCATGATCCCGCAAGCATGATGGACGGGATTCTACATCGTTCCACATCAAGAGGGGAATTTTCTGAATATTGTTGCCACCAGTCCATGTGGGCCCAAAATTTCTTATATTTCTGAACTAGAATCAGAGTTTTTTATTTGAGGGAGTATTTATATGTTGTTATTTTCTATTTTAGGGGACATTTGAGCTTCGTGTTTTACAATGTGTATATTGTAACCTCTGATTTTTTCCATAACGAGTGTTGTATACTCTTCCATTTGCAAAAAGTGTATCTATAGCTTATTCAAAAATAAGTGGTGAACCGTATCGACATTTTTACGATGTTGTTGTGGTTATCTTTAGTATTTTTAGTTGGGATATCCGCTAAAAGATTCATATCCCCATTCGAACACCATCAACCTCACATGCTTTTATTCCCTTGTTATTCCACAACTAACTCCCTACTAAATTAACTTCTTAAACACCATCTAGAAATCATAGAATAGTATCATCCAGTATCAGAGCCTTGGAAACCAAAAACTTTTATGGTTTTGTATTTTCTACACCTAAACTTAAAATTCACGTAATCTAAACCTCCACCAAAAAGCCACCTCGACACCTGCCACCAAAATCCTAAGTACTCGGCCAACCTTTGACCCTCGAAAAAAAATTCTTGCATCACCCACCTAGCCCTCATCCTACCCTTAACCTTAACTCTAATCCACTCTCTCATTTTCCGTCAAAACTTCAGTTGGAAGAATGGGATGTCATGCCGCTAAGGAGAATCCCTTAACGAGATGTTCAAAAGATCCTCCAACTACAACAAAGGCTTGCCACTTTCGAGAGTAGACAACCGGCGAGATCACCCAAAGCCACAACAGTGACTCGCCAAATCAAAAGAAGAAAGTGAATCATTTCCACCAAGAAGCTCCGAGTGATGAAGAGTCGATGTTGTGTCGATTTGACATTGAATATCAGAGGAGAAACCAAAATTTTGAAGTAAATATGGATTTACCAGATTTTGACGCTCATTGGGATCTGGATGAATACATGGAATAACTTCAAATGGTGGAACATTTTTTTTAGTACAAAGATATTCCCCAAGATAATAGACTTAAATTGATAATCATATAGAAAGAAATTTTCCTTATGATGTGGGAAAAACTATCCTTATGATGTGGGAAAACCTAAAGTGCTTTCGACAATGGAAAAGGAAGAGTAAGATTATCATATAATCTAAGATGAAAAGAGAGATGCAACACAAATAACTTTATCTGCATTACCAACAAGATATATTAATAAAACTTCACAGCTAAAATTGGTCTATTCATGTTAAAATGTGAGTTGATGAAACTAGAAGAGCACATATTGATGAGATACCTTGGAGGACAAATGTCATTTATCAGTAATATGATACAGTTGTAATTGTATTAGTCCCTACTTGATGTACAAACCTTAATTTTGAAGGTAAATAAATAATGTCACCAGACAACCGGTACACCTTATAAACAAAGTTTAACCCTAGGATGAGACAGTAAGAGTACAACCATAGGAACACCCAAGCCGATCTTACCTAAGAAGAAACCAATCTATAGTGCAGAAAAGGCGGAGACCACCAACACTCCCAAATCCGTCCAAACTAAAAAGTGCTTCAAATGCCACTACTTTAAGCATATTATGTTTGATTGGCCAAATAGAAGGGTAATCTTTTTCAAACTTAAAAAAATGGACAATGACACAAGAGAGAATGGGGACCATTTAAACGTATTAAATTAAATATCATATCAGATAATTTACAAGACCATCGATTTATTATGCCAGATTTGACTTTTTCATATGTAGATAACAAAACAACTCTGAAAAGTCCAATGGTAGGGAAAAGTAGTCTGACATTGATGCTGAGTGTTGGCTAAGAACGATGTAGAAAATTCATCAGAAGTTATCTCATCACACTCATGCACACGCGGAGAGAGAGAGAGAGAGAGAGAGAGAGAGAGAGAGAGAGAGAGAGAATCCCCATTTATGATCAACTCAATCAAATTGAATTCGATGAAACTATAATTATTCACTCCAAATATTATCAACAGTATATTGCAAAGATTGCCAAGCTTCATCTACTCAGAAACAACGGAAGCAAACAAGAGAGTTCATTTCAGAAACAGAAATAGATCAAGCGAGAGAAAGTGAGAGAAAGAGAGATGTAAGAGAGAGCAGATATACCAGTTTCCCTAATCATCTTCTCGTCGATTTTGCACTGAAAATGATTCCAACTATTCCACCTACATCATTACTCTCAACTCAATCAACATCAGCAACTAAAGAAAAAAAGTTCGAAGGAAGAGGAATCAATGAAAGCAGAAAGTATCCAAAAAAGCACATTAACTTACCCCATCGGAGGAGTTCGGCCAAGGCCATTATCCAAGACGAACCTCCCCCTCCTCTTCCCTGCAACCCACCGCCGTCTATCCTCCACAACCCGCCCACCGACAGAGATCACCAGAAGCATCAAACCCACAGAAATGGCAGCCAGGGTCGTCGGGCCAAGCACGACCCGCCTCGGCCCATCCATACTCTTGCCAAATGATCTTGCAGGGTGGTCGATGAACAGAGGGGAAGTGGGAAACTTCACAAACAGCCGCTAAGCGCAACTGCGGCAAATATCATCTTGCGAAGTTTTTATTTTTATTTTCAAGTTAGTGCTAAAATATAAGTTATTATTTCAACTCTATTTAATCAAAATAATAAGCTATTTTTTTAGGAATAATTACATATAGACCCTTCAAAATATTGATATTTATAATTTAAATATTATATATATTTTTTTTAGAGAACAGAATTGATTAATTTAATTATAATAATGATAAAAATAGAAATTGAATCTGCTTAAATATCACATAATGGTTGCCAAATTAGAGATCATTCGGCAATCAGTTCTCTATTTATCATAGCATTGTTTCAATAGAGCTGTTAATGATCCAATTTTGAGCCGGGTCGGCTCAAATAGATTGAATGAGGTTGAAATTGGCATGTGACTCATTATATTCAATTTAAAACCAAGCCAGCTTGAAATCAAAACGGGTTGGCTCAAATTGAGTTTTTTGAACCTGTTTCAGCTCTGAATCGGCTCGATCGGGTTCAAAATTGATACTGATTGGCTCAAATTGTGGTTTTTGGATTCGTTTCGAGTTGAAGTCAGCTTGAAATTGCCTCACGATTCATTTTATTCAATTTTACTTAACATTATAAATATAATGTTTATATTTATAAATAAAAAAATATTCCGAGCCGATCACGAGTTGGTTTGAACCGCTTCATCTATGGATCGAAATCTGCCCCAAAAAAAATTCAATCCAAAGTTTCGCCTCGTTTATTTCGATCGGATCTCGATCTTAGGCAGTATTCGAATCAATTTTTGAGCCATTAATATTAATGTTCTTGGAGCTAAGTTCACCACCCTGCTCCTAAACTTATGAGTTGCATTCTGTAAATAGCCACACACAGACAAGCTGTGAGTACAGTGTTTTGATACTAAAATATAAAATACATGCTATCTTTTTTATTTCTAATATAATTATCACTAAAACAAAATATTTCAAAATAAACAAAAAAAAAAAAAGCCAAAAACGTTTTTTTTTTCAAAAAAATTCAAGTGATTATTTTTATTTATTATTATTATTATTTTAAAATTATAATATTGTTTGCCATTGAAGCAATTGGCTACAGTACAAAATGTGACGATGGCTAGGACTATCAAAAATGCTCGTTGTTCTCGAACAGTTTGTGTTCGGTTCGTCAATAAGTTAATGTTCGATTCGTTCGATAAGTAGACGAGACGTGTTAGCGCTGAAGACCGATGATCCCGCCTCTGCCTGTCCCGCGCACGCTTCCTTTGCCAGTTTCGTGAATCGGCGAGATCGTTCCCGCTCCCGATCTCGAAGGTCGAGACCGCGACATGCAGTTTCGCGATAACGCTGCTTCCGCCTCCAGAATCGTGAATCTACGCCGCCTTCCGTCTTTTTTAAGTTGCGAACATAGGCACGGTCCTCTTTCAAATTTCCGAAGTCACAGTTTGAGTTCTTCTTAGATTTCCTCGGGACAAAGGAAGAGTTCTTAAGACTTCCACGGGGCAGTGGAAGAGAAGAAGTGCAAGGAGGAGTAGTTTCTTGCGGTGAAGAAAGAAGAAGGAAGAAAAAGAAGATTCTTTTTTGTAGCTTGTGACAAAAAAGAAATTGAGTTTATTTCTATTGTGCATGATTCTTCTTCGGTGTATCTCTATGTAGAGTTTTTTTTCGGTGTATCTCAGTGTAAAGAGAGAAGAATAGAGAGAAAATAAGAGAGAGCAACGAAGAGTGAGAGATTCCTCTTGTAAGTCGAGGTGATCGACTGGTTTAAATTCTTCAAGTAATAAAATCTGCTGCAACTCCGTGGATTTGTGTGTTTCGCTGTCTTGTTTTTTTCTGGTGTAATTTTTCTCGTTCTATTTTTCACTTAGTCGATCGTTCTTTTGTTTGATTTATATATATATATATATTACATCAATTGGTATATCTAGATCGCAACAACAACAAGACAAACGTGAACAATTTTTTTTTTTCGGTTAATTAAACGAACCAAACACGAATAGTGATGTGCTTGTTCTTGTTCGAATTGTTATTGATCGAAATATAAAATAATTTAAAATAATTATATATAAAAAAGTAATGATATTTTAAAAAAAGAAATTTTATAAATTATAATATATAATATAATAATAATAATAATATATTAATATATTATAGTAGTAATATACTAATATAGATATTATATACTTATATAATATAAGTTATATAATTAATATAATATATTATTTATATATTAATATTAGGGATGTCAAACTGTCTCGTCGTTCGCAAACAGCTCGTGTTCGGCTCGTTCGTTAAGAAACGAACATGAACATTGACTTCACGAACAATTTCAAACACGAGCTTATTTCAAATAAACTAAATTTCAAACGAACTCAACATAAACACAAGCTATGTTCGTTCGTGTTCAGTTCATTTACACCCCTAATGATGGCTGAGGTTCTTACAAACCAACGTGGAAGCACAGGGAAGTTATCAAGCTCCTGCGTGGTTGACAGGTTGAAATCATGTTTTTGTCTAATTTTTAATTTGTAAATTTGAAATTATATGTATTTATTTTGGACTTTGCATCAGTTAATTACTTATCCTATAGAGTTAAGTGGAGTGATTTTAATTTTATAGGATTCCTTTTGTCGCAATTACATACATAGGGTCCGAAATATTGCTATTTACAAATTAAGCCCCCACTTTCATTTATCAAATTTTCAATGGATTGATGTCATATGTAAATACATAGGTTCAGTAGTTCAAAAATATCACATGGATAGTACTCGTAAAATCTCATTGTCTGCTAACAATTCATGTTCAGCTCATTAAAAAGTTCATGTTTGATTCATTCACTAAGCAAATGAGTCAAAAATGAACAATCTTTTTGTGCTCGATATATAAACGAGTAGAACGTGAACAAAAATTTTTTCATCTATGTCCGACTCATTTTAACTCTAAATATATATATATATATATATATATATATATATATATATATATATATATATATATATATAATTGATTAGTATTTTTAAATAATTTAGTTCACTACAAGGCTGCAAACAAAAGTAATTAATTAAAATTATGAATTAAAAAATAGAATAAAATATATTAAATTATATTTAAATTATATTTTATATAAAAAATAAAAATTAAAACTCAGTCTAAGCATCCAACCTTTAACATCTTACGGCTGCGTGACAATGATTATCAAAACGACTCTTTATTCACAAACAACTCATGTTCGACTCGCTAAATAAACGAGCTGAACGCAAATAAATTTTTTGTGTTCGAAATATAAATGCATCAAACATAAACATTGCTATTTTTTACAATCCGAACACGAGCTGAGCCCAAGGCTCGCTCGTGTTCGGTTCATGTAAACACCTATACATGGACATGCTAGATTTCCTAAATAGCAATATTTCCAATGATAGGTATGTAATTATCCCAACTAAATCACAAGTTTGGGCCCCTGTGGGCCTTGAAATAGTGTGGACAAACCTATTGAGTTTAAGGAGGGTCTAAATTTTCCCTTTAAGGAGGAAATTAGAAAAAACACTACAAAAGCTCTCTCCATCTATAGCAACAATTTGGTTTTCTTGCTTCAAAGGTTTCATATGGGAGCAAATCACAATAGTAAATTTCACAAAATAAAATAAAATAAATCATATAATACTAGTAAAGTTCTCATAAATGATCATGTTGATGAAAGTTTTGATGCACAAGAAAAAAATTCAATCTTGAGCTATGAGTCTGACTTGGAGTTGATGATTAGGATATTTGTTAGCAACTACGTGTTTTTTTATCAAAAAAGACGATAGAAAGTTAAGGTAGGAACTGAGAAGAGAATCTCAATAAACTCGAGCTAACAAAAGAGTGTGCTTCCAATCAAATTCAGTTATTACAAAGAGTTGGATGAAAGCAATTGGAAACATATGAGTTTTGATCACTATTAAGATTAGCAATCAATTATAAAGCATATCACATCACATCACATTTTTACTTACATAAAAACTTGAGTTACAATGTAAGTTTCATGACCTAGATTTGTATAAATATAACACAAACAAATAGAAAAAAAGGAATTTAAGAGATACCAAAATTTCCAAGTAAAAAAAATAAAGAAAGAAAGAAAGAATCATCTCCTTGACTCAAAAGAAATAATCTACTATGTGGTTGAAATTATAAAAGTTCATTTTTCATTTTAATTGAAAATGTCAGGATTAATAATTAATGCACTCAGCAATAGCTCTCTCTGGTGATTATAATGAAAACAGTTGATGCAAAAATGATAGTACCAGTTGGATGAAAATGATGATAAATAAACGATGATGGTTGGATAATGATAGTCGGACAATAGTCAACAGACAATGGTGATCAGACAATGATAATTAGATAATGATGGTTAGATGATGGTGGTCATATAATGACAATCGGATGATGGCAGTGAAATGAAAATGGTTGAGTGATAGTAGTTAGAAAATTATAATCGGGTTACAATGCTTGTGTGTAGAATAACAAGAAGCATTTATCCCACTAAGTGGGGTCTACAAAATAAATCCATTTTCTCGATTATGTCCTATTAAGTGATATTTTCATTTAATTTTAATTGATTAAGAACATTTCTTTATACAATATGCCTAAGTTTTTTTAGGTTTACCTCTGCCTTTTTTAACATAAGTTGAATCTAAAATATCTACTCTCATAATTGAATCATTGTATGGTTGATATTTAATGTGACCAAATTATCTAAGACGACTCTATCTAATCTTCTCCTTCATTGGAGCTATATCAATTACTTCACGAATAAATTCATTTCACATTTTGTCTCTAAGTGTCAAGCCACTCATCCACCTAATCATTCTTATCTCAATAACACTTCATATTATTTTTTGTTTGTCTTTTAAAAGCCATAGTGAATCTCTCGACCAGCTTTAAAGGATTTGTTGGTATATTTTATAGAGCTAGGATGGCAACATTGCAACTAGCTTGAAATATGGGGTCAAGTTTTGATGCTAAGTTTCAATCAATTGGAGAGTTCATCCTTTCGAGATACATGTAATAGGATGAGCCAAGCTGATTCGTGCACTGGCTGCTTAAATAATAATAATAATACAAAATATACTCAAAATATATTAAAATTCCTAATTTATCTTTTATATCATATAATTTTTTTTTATTTTTTATCTTTAAATTTCTCATTCTATTTGTCATTTTATTGTATGATTAGCTTGAATTAATATTATATTCTATCTTTCATAATAAACAACTAGGCTCGTGAGCCACCATTAACTCCTAAAATTAAGCTCAAGTGAAAGAAAAATATATACAAAATAAAATATAAAAAAAATAATCCCAAATGACCTCTAAGTTTATCCACATTATTGTGGAATTAACATGTTGTTGATAGTGGAATTTATTTGGATATTGGAGGATTAATGGATTTGTGAGGAAATTCACCTGTTGACCTTGTTGTCATGCAAATAATGAATTTGATAGGAGTTTATTTTGGCCTCGCCCAAGAGGAATAGTTTAGGGCGTGTTTGGGGTAGCTTATGCTTATATAGATAAGTTGTTTATTTAGAAACACAGACCGCGGAGTTCAACCTACGTTCCGTGTTTAGTGTAAAAAGTCAACTGCATTTTCGGATAAGCTGCTCAAATATAATTTCCAAACAATGACACGGCGTTTTCAAAACGCCGCTACAGCGGATAAGTTGCCCCAAAAGGAGCCTTAATCACATCAGAGGCTGGAGCTGTTTTAGGGTTTGCATCAATAAAGCATTTGAGTAGTCAACCATATAATCCTCTTTGCAATGTAGACAAGAAATTCAATTGGGAGGTGACAGTTTAGCCTTAAAGACTTGAGAAAATCACACAAAATTGAATCATAATTTTTTGGGCAAAGTCCATATTATGGTATAATTAGACAAGCTTGGAATTCTTATATAAATATGAAAGTTTAGGTGTGGGATATATAAATACATCTGAATTGTGTGCTACGTATGTAAATGCCTCTTTTTTTTTAAGTAAGATGAGCGCTCAAACTTGACATTATGAAATTTTCTACGTTATATCCAACCAATATGTTAAATCCCCAACAACCCCATCTTTATCAGAGCATATCAAACTGCTCACGCAGTCGACATAAGAGCAGGTTGCGCATCCTCTGGTGTAGAAAGTATCCACAACAACAACAAGAGGCCGGCAAATTAGGAAGTCATAGGGGACGCCGATTATTACCCATCCTTGTAAGAATGGCTGTCTAAATCGAACCTGGTCGACAAATGAACTAATGAGATCGTGAACTGACCCTCGAACCATTTCAATCTCAACAGAAAAAAAAAATGGATTTATAGAGAATCTGCATCAACATGAAAAAATGTTGCTTGAAATGCGCAACCATGAAAATTAGCAGCAGTTGAACTAATGTGACGAGAAATTGCAAATAGCATTCTGATTTTAGAACGTAATACGTTTACACACACACACACACACACACACACACACACACACACATATATATACATATATATACATATATATACATATATATATACATATACATATATATATATACATATACATATATGTATGTATATATATATATATATGTATGTATGTATATATATATATATGTATATATGTATATATATATATATATGTATGTATGTATGTATGTATATATATATGTATGTATGTAAACGTACATACCACTAAATTCGTATGTATTTACATATCTAACACCTGAACTTCAGTTTTTACATACATGTCACCTTACATATGCATAGAACGGTGTATACATATACAACTCATTAATCGCATCATCACAGTTCAAGCAATTATAGCCAACCCATAAATGAGAATCCTCACTCATTGAGAGGAGTGAATATTACGTGCAGTATCTGTAGACACAACTAATCGCACCTATCTCATCCGCACGCTTCCATAGAGAGATCATTATATCTTAGAATTCGGGAGATGTTATATTGTTGGATCCTAAAGACCTTCGCTATCTAATCGCTGTAATAGTCAATCATGTCACTTAAGCTTGTTCAAGTCCCTTAGTTTTCTATTTTCTAGTTGCAAAACCATGCCTCTTTAGGCTAACTAATAACGCTTTCCCGATTTCTCTGAACCTCTTCTAAATATTATTCTTACCCCTCAAATGTAATCCTTATTTATTGTCTCAGACAAATCAAATTTTGCCATTTAAATTTTGGGAAATTTACATACATACCACACAATCCATATGTGCTTGCATATCTAGCACCTAATGTTTGATAATTACATAGGAACATCCAAAAAAACAGG
This sequence comes from Phalaenopsis aphrodite, assembly GCA_003013225.1. Classification (NCBI taxonomy): domain Eukaryota; kingdom Viridiplantae; phylum Streptophyta; class Magnoliopsida; order Asparagales; family Orchidaceae; genus Phalaenopsis; species Phalaenopsis aphrodite. The sequence continues at coordinate 362,749 of NEWO01000040.1, read as the reverse complement.
GATGATTGGGGTTTCCTTAAAGAAATCAAAATGGGTAGACCAATTCACCATTGTCATCAAAAAATGGATAACACTATATATGTACGGTAAAAAAAGAGTATGGTGTCATTAGAATCTAAAGAAAGTTTGATAAGACATAAAATTTAACAATTAGTTGCAAATATGACATGAATTTGGGAATCATATCCATATTGGATAACAAAGAGAAAATTTACCAACAATAGTGAACGAGAAGGTTAGAGCAAATTCAAAAATCTCGACAGCAGTGAAAATAAGTGAAGCCTTTTCCTGGGGGAAAAAAAAGCTTGTTTGCATACAAGAAAATCTTCAGCATGATGAAAGAATGATAAGGATTGCACGAACCACAAACCTGACAACCCACCCACAACAATGGCAAAAGAGAGGCACGGGCAAAAGAAGAGGAGCCTTGGAGATAACTAGAGCAACTAGAGCAGGGGGCAAAGGTGGATTAGAGCGAACCACCAAAACCATGGGAGCAAAAGGAGAAGGAACCTCAAAGATGACCAAATTGATCCTAAAAAGGTTTGGAGAGGTGGAACTACCAAAACCATAGAAGCCTCCAAAGAAAGAAAAGGCCGAGATCAATAGCCCAATATATGTGAGGAGGAAAGCAGAATAGATATAGAATAAGAGAAAGAGAGCATTGTACAGAGGGAAAAGCTGAGGTTTGAAAAGGAAGATGAGAGTCGAGTTATAGATATAAAAGGATCGACATCAAAAATAAATGGCATGCACAGTAGCAAAAAAATCATGTAGCATGCGCACGTGCTTAGAAGCCAAATGGGAGAACAGGCCTACAGGGTAAGACAAGGACGAAACACCTTGAAGCAACCCCTCACGTGAGCATGAGGGCTGGAGGAACGAATGCAAAAAATTTCTGCACGTGCATGCAAAATGTTGGAGCGTGATAATGTGATATAATTGGCACATAGCACAATTATATAAGACTTTTTGGCTTTTTATTAGGTTGTGGAGCTTTTAGAGAGTTAGAATATGATGTAAGGCGTTTTAGTGGAGCATTAGAATGATTGCACATGGAACTTGTCATTATGTCAACGTGAAACATTACATAGCTTTCCAATTTAGGTCAAATTAAGCTTCAAGGCAAATTTCTTTGGGAAGAGGGAGGCGTCAATATTTAAATTTTTGGTTCTTTGGGGTTGGCAACGACAAGGTGGAAAGGTGGACAACAAGACACAGCAACGGAGACGAATAAAGGACAGCAGGAATGGTTGGACAAGCTGGAAGGAGGGTTTGGTGATTGCAGAAGATAGCGGAGCTGCTATCCTTGTGAGACCTGCAGCAAGTACGGCAACAGAGGCAAGGGAAAAGAGGTTGCAAAGGATGGGAATATCGAGGATAAATTCTCCCGTAGGAACAATATACAATCCGATCTCCACCCGACCCTCGGGAGTGAGTCACCGCCGCAGAATGAGAAACAGCTGAAACACTACTCGTCCTTGGATACAATCTCATAAGAAAAAAAAAAAGACATCGATGGTTGTCAGGATAGAAACACCAGCAAATAACTGCCCAAAAAACACGAAAACAATATATTTATAGACTTAGGGTAAATAGGAGCGGACCCAAAGAAAGAGTCGACCGACCCTACTGGAATAATCCAAGATTCCATCTCCTGCCACAATTCGCATTGCTACACCATAGATGGCAGACACATCCCGATACTATAGCAAGGAATGTGACAAAAGCTTTTGTGGGAAGCTTCTGTGTCAATATATATATTGAGCCCTTATTTCTAGTGGGTGAGACCCAAACAATGTGGGAGGTTTTCCAAGATAATTTAGGTGTTCCTCAAGTACCGATTAGGCGTCGTTTGAGTAATTTTGGTGAAAACCGAGGTAATTTGGGCCTTATTTAAGTGCATCACATTTGTAATTTGTTGTTTCCATCATGTTCATTTGATTTGATTGTGAAAGATATTTCTTGATCAATTTCAATGTTCTGGAAGTACTGACATTTGTATATCGTGTAAACAAATATCATTCAAGTAGGTTCGGCAGTGTTCGAAGGGAAACAATCCCAATTTGAATGTTGTGTTTGTTCTTAACACAATCAATCGCATCGTAAGGCAAAGAAGGTAAAGGAGGCCAACACCAGTTACACAATTCTATGGAACTTCAACTGCATCTCCCCACGTTGTCACATGTCATTGAGATTCATCAACCTTAATCATTGGTACTTTGAATATAATTAACACCACCAAAATTATATTAGCATGCCCAAATTATTGACTCCTTTAGTTGGAACCTTTTCGCCACAACCTGCCTATTCTCCATTCCAACCACTCAAATTTAAGAACGCACATACCACCAACTCTTCCAGCTGGTAACAACCATACATTGACAGAACATGTATGTCTCTCCCTAAATGAAAACTAGTTGGGCTCCACTATGGTGTTACTGCTTGCTTGCTTCTTGTCGCATATAGCTCTCTTGGTCTCCCTCGGGTCCCCTTCGTGTTTGTCAATTGATGATCGGCGTCAATTATTAAAGCTTCAATGGCATCCCACCAGGCTTCTCCAACTAACACACACATGTTCCAAACATAACATCTCCTATTCAGCCTCCAAAAGAAGCCTTCAACAAATTTTCTCCAATAAATTAGTTTCATGTTGATCAGCCCAACATGTCACTATTTGGCCTTTGACACTGTGTCGCTCACTAACATACTAGTCTAAGCATATTGAGAGCACATTTCAATTAGAGTCTAGAGAAATATGTCACATGTCCAATGACCAATGCAAAAAAAGAATCATAAGTTACTATTAAAAAATTAAAACGACTGCTCAAGCAACAAAGGAAAAGACTACCTCCTCTTATAAACGCTTTATGTCCAACACCTAAGAACTAGGCTTCACTACTCCAGTGAGACTGAACTCATGTAAATAAAAATGAGTCCTTCTCCCTCTACTCCATTTCTTCACTAATAGCATCACTCGACAAAGGTGGACCTTCCAATATACATACACATTTTATCTATCATTATGGACTTTCTTCACCACAATAAATGAGCATAGCCTACAAAGCTCTATCAGATAAATTTACCATCTTCGTATGTCTTCCGTCATATTCTCATCTTCACGGGCACAGCAGCCACCACTCCTGCGAAGCTTGCTGAAACCACCCTCCGGAATAGACAATCAACAATTTTCTTTCCTCCAGTCTAGAAACATCTGAGGCAGAAGACTCAACATTCCTCATGTTTGAATCTTTCTCACCAGGAAAGGATTCCAAGCATATTTACAACCAAATATATAATAAAAATTAATTTAGAATTTAACCATCCTAATTTACTCAAAAAACAAAAGCAAATTGATTCGTGAACAAACTCTACATTAAGAAACCTCATCTCCAAATAACAAAATAACCATCCTAATTTACTCAAAAACAAAAGCAAATTGATTCATGAACAAACCCTACATTATAAGAAATCTTATCTCCAAATAACAAAATAAATACAAATTCAGACATAATTTTGGTAAAAATTTGTCACAGTATTCATTAAACAAAAACTTACCGAAATGAGTGTAAAATTCAAACATCATTATCCTTAACGTAAATTCCAAATTTTGCACCTCATGATCGCCAAGCCTTCAATTCAAGTTGTAAACTCTAAGGGTCTCGATGATACTCAATTTAATCTCAATTGTGTGATCTAAGAATTTAGCACCTTCGAAATTATACATAAAAATAAGAAAATTAAAATTTCAATAAACATAATTCTTTCATGACCAAATACATAGATTGAGAGGGAAGCTTTTTCTTATCGTCTTTCTTTAAGTGAAAAATCAGATTAACTACATCTTTCATGATCAGATCGCATTTTACTTAATAATTCAGCGTGAACTTTATACATTCATCTTATTTGTATATTTTCAATTATTTATAGAGCGTGCCCAAACCACCAATTTTATTTTTGACAGACTCGCCTTCAAGATAGCTTACTCCGATTTTCTTTCTAATATTATCATTATGCAACATATTCTTTCTAGTTTACACAGCATCCATCCTCAACATCCTTATTCCACTAAAAAAATTAGAGGGGTGAATCCAATTCCGCTGCATTCTCATGAAAACTGGTATGCATCCATTTGGCTGATAGTTTGGGCTTTTTCTTTCTTCTCCGTATCATTGGAAAATTCTGTTGGAGCACAAATGTCACCTAATACAGCGAAAAATTCCAATAATGGACGACTTGTAGAAGTATAATCTCTTCTTTAATTTATCTATCGATTGTTTCCACTTGCTGCTTCCAGAGAATATCAACGGACTGATTTCATCTCAAGCCAAGAAACTTTTCAAGAAAAAATTAGAGTGCACTTATGGAACAAAATTTCTCACACAAATAAATTTCACCGCGATCAATACAATAACTTACACGGCAACCACTTTTCATTGATATGAAAGCATATAAAAATAGAGAACCGTCCTAAACAGCGTAGATTTTGTTTATATAACACGACATGTCCATACATATTGATTGCTGCTAAATTTCAAGGTGCAAAGAGCATTAATCTTAAATATATGGTGCCTTTTTCTAATATTACCAAAAGGCGCACTGTTGACCTCATTTTTGGATGAGGTCCTCACTTCTCTCCTTAGAGCCTAGGGTCTAGCTTTAGGCTTCTCTTGTTTGACCCTCTTAGAGGACTAGTACGGAACCCACACCATTTAGAAAATTCGAGTCACCTCGTCACTCCTTCGAGTTTCGCATGGGCAGTCCCAAATACTTTGCGGCATTCTGTTGAGTTGATTAAGATCGACACATGAAACTCGAGTCGAGTTCCTACATTAATAGGAGCAGCCCCTAGGGAACCCCATTTGCGACCCGAACGCTCGATAACGCCGCATTTTTGCGCACGCATCGCACCCCGCACAATTTTGGTTTAAATTGACTCTCCTGCCGGCAAACTCGTCCAGACAACCTCGGATGACGAAACGGACCGTGCCGACGTGTCCGGGACGTCGACTTTAGCCAGGGGGACACCCATATCATTATGGTTTCGCGTGCGAGCGACTAGCACAGATATCGATGCACTTTTTTAGCGGTGTGCGGGCCCGAGCTCAACCCAGGTTCGACTCAAGTTTGATTCAGGCTGAACTCGGGTTGAACACGGGCTAAGCACCAGCTTACCTGAATTTGAAATTCAAATTTCAAAATTCAAACAGAATATTTATGTCTCATGTTAATTGAAAATAATCATGTGTTATTATTTTCCAATTACGCTTCCTCTGCGCAAGAAAACTATTCAATTCCACGCCAAAGCTCTCAGGCAACGACTCGCTCATCTTTGGCTATACAAATTAACCCCAGATCTTTCCCGAAAAGGATTCCTCATTCGATCATTCCCCGCTCTCCCCCGTCTCCCGCACCGAAGCCGTCTCTGCTCGATCCCGTCTCCCGGACCGAAGCCACAGAGCATCCCCGCTCTCTGTTCGATCCCGTCTCCTGCTCGATCCATCCCCCGCACCGAAGCCGTCTCTGCTCGATCACGTCTCCCGCACCGAAGCTATAGACCCCGCTCGACACCCTCGCCTGCTCGCCTCTTCCCTGCATCGAAGAAGCCCGCTCTCTGCTCGATCTCGCCTTCCACGCCAAATCGCCTGCTCGCCTCTTCCTCTTTCGAGAGAAAACCTCGTTCCTCTCTGCGAATTCTGAAGCCCTCGCCTCTTCCCTCTGCATCAGAATCAGTCGCCTGCTTCATCCTCGCCTCCTTCTCATGATCGACTTCTCTGTACCGACGCTCTCTCACACTAAGCGATCCCAACCGAAACTGCTGCAGCTCCTCTCCTTAAGGGTAAATATTTTTTTTATCTGATTAAAAATTGGGTGGTGTATTTATGGAATGGAATTGTGATGTTTTATGCTCTTTTTGATTGGGATGGAAATTTGGATGTTAGATATGTAGAATATAATGATTGAGTGATATCTATCAAAATTTTCATGAATTTGGATGTTAGATATGGCATGCACGAAAATTTTTCATGTATTTATGATGCTAATTGTTTAAGTAAATTAACAAAATTTTCATGACTTAAATCTTGAGATCAATCTGATTTCATTATTTACAGTGACTCTATTTGAAATTATTTTATGTTGAGTACGCCCCTTCATGCATATGTTTATGAAATAGATACTAAATTTCGGGTGTTAGGGATGTAAACGCATAGCACTTGCGTGAGGTGCACGTAAATGTGTTAAAGGATTAAGATTGTCGTGTTGTGAAAATGAGCCTTGCTTGTGGTTAACACCAATCATTATGACCACCCAATTTATATGTATTTACATGCCTAACGCCTAAAGTTTATATTTTTTTTTACAAACGTACCACTCAATCGCCATGTATTCGCATATCTAACACAGTGGTGTCAATTCTTACATGCATACCATACAATGTTTATATTTTCTGCATGCCCATAACTTAAACCTTACATCTACACCACCCAAATCCTTAATTTTACAAAATAAGTACCTCTTTTTTTTCATGAAGGACATCTTTTCATGCTTAGAATTCATTCACTTCTTTGGGATTGTTTTATTCGCTGTTTTGGAAAGAGATTTGGGGACTTTTAAATTTTCTTTTGGGACCGTTTTGAGGAGTTTTGTTTTGTTGTTTGGAGAGTCGAAAGTACTGGAAAATACTTGAAATTTGCTGGAAAGTATTCAAAAAATTACTAGGAGTGCTGTCCAAAGATTTAAAGTGTTGTTTGGTGATGAACAAGTGTTGTTCGGTGATAAAAAAACTATTGTTTAGTGCTTAAAACTGCTGTAGAAAGCTATAGAAAGTGTCCAAGTTGCTGTTTGGAGTCGCCGATCGCTGTAGGAAGCTGTAGGAAGTGTCCATGTTGCTGTTTGGAGTCACTGATCCCTGTAGGAAGCTGTAGGAAGTGTCCATGTTGCTGTTTGGAGTCGCCGATCGCTGTAGGAAGCTGTAGGAAGGGTCCATGTTGATGTTTGGAGTTGCCAATCGTTGTAGGAAGTCATCTAGTAGCTGCCCACCACTATTTGGGTTCGTAGGAAGCCACCTAAGAGCTGTCCACCCCGATTTGGGTTCGTAGGAAGCCACCTAGTAGCTGTCCACCACGATTTGGGTTCGTAGGAAGCCACTTAGGAGCTGTCCACCATAGTTTGGAAGTCATCTAGTTGCTGCCCAACTCTGTTCGAGTTCGTAGGGAGCCACATAGGTGCTGCCCATTGCTGTTTAGGTTCATAGGAACTCATACAGGCGTTATTCGAAATTCCTAGCTGTTGTCTGGAGTCGTAGGATCACCGTACATACTTGCTAGTTGTTTCCCGGAGCTGTAGGAGATCGTAGGATCATCATACTAGCCCGCTAGTTGCAGTCAGGAGTTGTAGAAAACCTTAGAATCACTTGTTTGGAGTTACTAGCTGTTGCTACAACTTGTTCCATTATTTACTGTTTTCTTCTTTTCTCTGCAATTCATTTAAATTCCCTGCAAATTATGTTGTGCTTTGTGAGTTAAACATACAACAGGAATAGCAGCAGCAGATACGCCACTTACGCAGATATATTTTATTTGTTTTTTTTTTCTTTATTGCAATTACTCTTGCTCTAACACATTATGCAGGTACTGAATACAATTTTACTTTCAAAACAAAACAATTTTTTCAAAATTAAGCAACAATTTCAAAAAAAAAAAAAACATAACACGTTCTTTCGAACTTACGAGTCCCTCGAAGGAGGTAACCCACGGTTGCTAACGAGATCTCCCCGGTTTAAATGGGTTTCATAACTCGTTTAAACTAAGTTCAAAAGAAAATAGTGATACTGAAATGAGGAACTGTGGGATCCTAATCGGTGTCGCTCTAACCAACTTGAACCCCCCAATGACAACCAAACTGAGACATTGAAACACACCTGGTAAAACTGTTTGAACTTTAGATTTTAGGACTTTTACTTCGACGAGAAACTCGAAGCAACTTTGTGGGCAGCACAGCAAAGAGTTTGGAGCGGACTACAGGTGGAGGTGGTCGCTATTCTACTACAGCAAAATGAGTCTACAACAGTTAAACTTTTCTAATTTAAACAACCCATAGGACTTCGAGGTAGCTCGCCTAATGCGACGTAATTCCTCACCCTCTTCCAGGCCCCTGCACAACCATGTTGTGTAGCGTAAGTCCTAACTCACCTTAGGTTCCGAGGTTATCGCCCAGAACGACGTAAAACCTCTTACCCTTGCGGGTTATTTGCATATCCAGTTATTATGCAAGTGTAAGCCCCAACTAATAAAATTGACGGGATTTAACATTCAAATAAAATCCTCTGTAAAACACAGCCACACAGTAAGATAGTTTGGGAGGTCACTGAAGATTCCCCTCATAATCTGTGACATCCTCTACCCTGTACTTCCTTTGGACTCCTGAAAGGATTGTTCTCACTTGAGCCACTCCCATTTATTTTTTTTCCACATCCTACCTTGAAAACCTAAACTTTGAATTCTTGAAGACTAGAACCATTGATCATTATCGAGAGTTTTCTCAAGTGACTACAATCACTTGAGATGTAATTAACTATAGGGACTTGCCTTTATAGAGAACTTGGAACCAAGGTAAAATAAACCATATTTAATCTTTGTATTAAATAGGGGAATTTGTCGATCACATATAAAAGGTTCGCAGACCAAATGAATGTCACAAATCTCTTAGTTTGCAGCATTGGGCCTATTACCGGGGTCTACACTTTTCTCTTGAAATGTGTAGTATTTAGGGTGTCAGGCACGATTATGCAAATTATTGGACTAATAAGATCCATTCGGTCTCATTTTCTAAAAAATTAAAACACTATTTTCATAATCTAAACCTTTTACCTTATAAACTAAATTAAAATTTCAAATCATCAAAAAGTTGACCGACATGCACTTACATAAATACCACCTACATCCTATGTACTTACATATATAGCACGTAAATTTTATTTTTTTAAATTTATACCACCCAAATCCGAATAGGAGAGTAGATGTTTTAGATTCGACTTAAGAAAGTCAAAGGTAGACCTAGGAAGACTTGGGTTTGTATTAAAAATGATCTTAATTTAGTAGAACTAAATGAAAATATGACACTAAATAGGACACAATGGAGAAAAAGGATTTATGTAGTTGACCCCACATAGTGGGACTAAGGCTTTGTTGTTGTTGTTGTTGTTGTTGTTGTTGTTGTTGTTGTTGTTGTTGTTGTTGTAGTATTTATACCACCCAAATCTTTCATATCACATAAAAAATACCACCATTTTAGGTTTTAAAAAGTGAAAGGCTCCTTTTCATGCATATGTAAGGTGATATGTATGTAAAAATTTATGTTTAGGCGTTAAAAGGGAACATCAAAGTATTCCCCACGAAGTCAAGTTTTCATTAGACATAAAGGTGAAGTTAAAAAACCATCAGATTGACTACAGCATTGGAAATATTAAAAAAGGTGAAATATTAGTGTATGATGTCAGGCAATGGAGGAACAATTTCAAGCCCAACGGATTTGAGATGGCAGGCAACTACCTAAGATCAAAAGAAAAAGCAATTCTCCATGGCAACAGATAATAAGCTATAAAATTATCATCTTTCGGAATCAATAAAAACACAAGAAACTAGTCAAATTCAGATAGATAAGAGTGAAGTGCTAAATTTTGTAATGAAATTGGGAAATTCACATAAGTAGCACACAATTATTTATTTACATACGCCTAAAATTCCATATCAAAGTATGCATGAAAAGGTGTATTTGACTTTTAAAAAGTGGTAAAAGTTCTCTTTCTGCTGTGATATTAAAGATTTGGGTGCTACGTATGTAAATATGAAAGTTTAGATGTGAGATATGTAAATACATAAAAATTGTGTGCAATGTATGTAAATGTCCCAATGAAGTTTAAATATAACCACCTAGTTGAGCACATACAACTCACATTCGCTTGCTTAAGTTAGTTATTGAATCTTCACGCAGAAAAGACACCAGACCTTCAGAAGGCATGTTATTGAGCCACAGAGCTTTAGATAATTCTTGACTGGCACATCAGACATGATTATCATTCTCATAAACCTTGCTAAGCAATGCGGATCATGATAAATATCCTAAGAACAAAAAAATAATGAATAAATATGGAACAAAGATTGGAGAAAGATCTCGGGCAAATCAATAATAACCTACAAGTATGTGAATGCCCGCCATGAAGATATGAAGTCATACATGTGCCAGTATTTTTCCATTAACGCAAATAATTCTCTCATACTATCTCATGCATTTCTTCTTTTCATTGGCCTGCAAATATACAAGAAACAGTCATTTAAAAAAACTACAGAAACCATGAAGAGTAAAATGACACATTTAGCTAACCGGGAATCAAAAGCTCAATCCATCAAACAACAACTGCTGGCTTGTACAAACCATAAAATATTTAGATCCAAATCTATATTCAATAAGTGTTTGGGAATTTTACATTAATATCACACAATTCTTATGTAAATACATATCTAACACCTAAACTCTCATATTTACATTTATAACATTGCTATAGCGCCTCAAAGAAAGGTAAATCTCTCTATAATTATGAATTAGAGCTAATTGCTCACTGTCACATGTTATACATTGAAAATTAATAATGACTTTGAAATATGAAAGGAAGAGATCATAAAATGACAAATGTAAACAAAACTTTTGCTTATTTTTCCAAATCTAGAAAAACAGATTTATCAATCCACAAAAATTATTGGAAAAGAACCAATGAAAAAGGAAAGAATTGGAATTGATTCTAATCTTTCTCAAAACAAACAAAAATAAAAGAAAGAGGTAAACATAAAACATTGATAGACTTGAGCCATTTTGAGGGCTTATTTCAGAACAAAAATAAAGAAGCTTATGAAATAATAAAGGGTTGCCCACCCGATTCATGGGGATTTCTTAAATATTCTATTTCCAAAGTATCAAGGTCTACAAAAAGGAATCAAATACGAGGCTGAGTTCTAAAATAAACTAAGCTAGTAACTGAAAAGATGGTGAACAAAAGAAACATATTGACTCAGGAAGAACATCAAAAGTATTTTCAATGCTGAAAAGACAAATTTTCCCAACAGCTCTCATACCAGAACAAAAGAAGAAAGGATCTTGATCTGGTTTACAAGGAAGTTCATCCAAAAGACCTTTTAACCATTACAGATAATTATCATGAAAAAAATGGCCAAAGTCCATCTATTTTACTTTATTAAGAATGATAAAGCTATAACTTGGTAAAAATACCAGGAAAAAGTGACAAACTTAAAATATAAGAAAATTAAGATTAGAATTAGCAATAGACGTGTTTATGAAGATTTGAACAAGCAGTGCAAAAATAGAAAAACTCTATGAAGCTTTGAAATTCTCTAGGATTTATCTTTTAGTCACCTCCCATGAAACTTAAGTGGATATTGAAGATCTCCTTTTCAAGGATGATATATCCTATTTATACAATTGACTTCTTGGAATGAAAACAACTAGCACTGGTTACTTCATAGAAAGAAGAATTTTACTTAGGCCCTGAGATGAGAATCATTATCAACTTTACCACAATTTACAAAATCCAGTATTATTAAACCATTAAAGAAAATGTTTTGGAAAAAGTTACTTGATCGTCAATTGTAAATGAAGAAAGAAGCAAGAAGCAATCATTTGTGTATTGATTCAGATTTTGTTTCTTTGCTTCCTCAATTTCTAGCCATGCCACAATTCATCAACCCCCCTACCCAAGCTACACATATCTATTATTTACTACTTCAATAGGTGATGCTCATAAAGGACTTTAGTATAATCAATTCTCAATCTATACGTCATAATTTACCACATCCATGTTAACATTTTAAGTTTGTCGCTACTGCTTAGTTATAAGTGGCTTATTCATTGATCAAAACTCAAAATCATATAGAATAGCAAGTCTGAATGACGTGGAGATCATGGAAAGAATTTTTAAGATTGTGTTTTCTGCCTCTCGATTCCACTATCCTCTAATCTATGGATCCAAAGGAGTCTACTTAACATCTGACAACTCCCAGATTCCACTATCCTCTAATCTATGGATCCATAGGAGTCTACTGCTTAGTTATAAGTGATTTATTCTGATCTCCTTATTTTCTACAATATCATTGCCTTTTCTGCTCTCCAAGGGATGATGGTATCTCTGGTTTTCCGGCCACTTGTTCCCATAAAAAGAAGGAAATAAATCCACATTCAGTTCTCTTTATTATACATTTAGGACTTATTGTATTCTTATTTTATGTTTCTGTCTTGTTTTTGTAAGATAATTCCTCTGTAATTGAACTGCCATTTAATGCATAGTGCAAGAGAGTTTGTATTTGTCTTCTATGGTGTTTTCTTCTTGTTTGATAAATAAATAAATAAGATATGCTCTCCGATTTCCCAATGTTTTTTCTTCAAGATATCAAAGCCACTTCTTTGATTCTATTTTCTCAGTTTAACTTGAGCATGGTTAAACATGAAATGGACTGCAATAGAAGCTATAACTCTCATGCACGCTCAAGTTGTAAATCCAAAACTCATAATAGCAATGGCAGCCAAAAAAATTTCATAAATTTTCCTATCACAAAGCAAAAACTGAGAGGATAAAATTAACTTCAACGGGCCTAACAAAAAAAATTGTTCATAGATGGAAAAGGCAATGAAGAGTACCTCATTAAACCTACTATGTCTCCGCACGGAAGATCAAAAATCGAAATATGTAGATTATCTATATGTGTGTGTGTGCCGCCAGCCGTGGTCTGTTGGTAGAGGAGCCTCTTTGAAGGTCGTAAATCCCTTCAGGTCACAGGTTCGAATCCCTCTCTGGCCAGTTTGTCAGTGTTGAGGGCAGTCCTCGAATAGTTAGGCACATGAGAGTGGTTGGGGGCTCCTATGATAGCCTCCGGCCATTCTTTTTTTTAATATATATATATATATGACGTTGTAGTAGCTAATCAATACCAATAAAACTACAAAAGAGAACTAGGAGCTCACCAAGGAGACTGATAATAAAATGTTGCAAAGCTACTTGCAATCAAACATGCCCTTCCTGATCTCCGACAAGATGATCTTTCTGCCACCCAAAATTACAATACTCCCACTCAAATCTCAATATTGGCAAATGTTGAAAGTATTTAAAGAGCTTAGTTGAGGGGTATCCAAATGATACGTCCACGTGCTGGCAGATTATTTAAAAGGACTGTGCCCAAATTTCTTCCTGAACTTAATAAGAGCCTCAGAGAACTTAGAGGCAAATTCTTTTGATAAAGATCCTACCATCTAAGAAGTCTTCTCTAAAGTCAGCAGAAAGGTCACAAAAAATTTATAATGGAAAATCAAATAGTTAATCATGTGGCAAGCTCAATGTTTGTTACAAGAGGTACAAATTTTCCGAATGATAACTATAACAGAAAAATTTGACCTTCATATGATCACAATTGCAAAGTTGGACTCACAAAAGAAACATGTTGGAAGCTTCATGAAAAGCTAGATGATGAAGGCATAAGAAATAGATCCTAAACAAAGAAAGTCTCTGCTCCACCACTAATGATAATCAACTAAAACATCCACTGAAAACATGTTGGAAGCTTCAAAATCTTCTACTCATCAACAAAATATGATAGCGAAATAAAAAATACACTTAGAAGTTGCTCGATCAACCATGTTTACAAGCAATGTTTCAAATATTTTTGGGAGGAAAATGCATTTATTCTACATATATTATTAATAGCAAGCCATTAAAAATTTTGAAATTTAAAACACTATGCTGAATTCTTGCATAAGTTTTATCCTATAACTAGATTTATTTCAACTATATCCCCCTACAAGTATTCGGTTGCTAAATATTCATTCATGTTTTTCCACATCAAAGAATCAAACTTGATCCCAACTCATAAATGTGGCCATCTTTTAAGGCTACTTTCCTTACCAATAAGGGTAAAAATTCCATTCTCACAAAGAATTTAAAAATCAAACCGAATATTTAATAGAAAAAAGAGGATTAAGGTTCAAATGTTGAATCAAGGTCAAATCTAATAAAACAATAAATATTAACATTATTTTAAAATGATTAAAATTAAATAATAATAACGCAATAATATTATTTTTCACCAATTCAATGTACAATATTTTAAATTAAGCCACTTCAGTCATAAATACTCCAAATATGATTGTAAATCAAAATTTTGGAACACAATGCGTTAATTATTTTCTTTATTTTTAATCTAAATCTTTTATTTTGGGCCATTCCATCAAAATCAAAAAGCCAAAAATTAATCATTATTAAAACCAAATGGTTCATAAATAATTGAATTGGTTCACCTGCCTAACCATTACTTCTAAGCGATTGTTTACTAAGAAATTTGAAATTGGACCAAACCAACCTAAAGATCAATTCATAGTGAGTAGGTCAGTCAGTCCGATCAAAATTTTCAAGACCTTGTTTCTCACACTACTCAAAATTTATGGCGTCATCGATATAACATTCTTCACAATCATCATTTCTGTCCCAAAATGTATATTCAAAAGAAGAATTTAAAATCTATAAAAATAATAATTTGGTGGTAATGAGAATATTGATGATTCATATATTACTACAATAGTTCATATAATGCTCCTATTTGAGCTTCAACTATACATAACCTAATTTAGTCAACTATAATACTACTTCATTTTCACATTGAATCATTCCAAAGAATTGTATTAGTTCTTTTATGTAACTATTAATCTATGTCAAATTTTGCTTTCATTGTTCAAAAGAGCATTTCTATTATTAGTTTCTATTTATACTTTTATCATTGCACGCCCTCTCTATTGCATTGAAACATAATTGGTTTTCATTCCTCAAGTGCATAGCATTTTGTATCTTTATATTCTTGTTTTTACTTCTCTATTTATAAATCCTTGGGGAGATGATCTTTCAACACAACCAGAACAGCCAAACGAGTCAAAGATTGATGCTGTAAAGTAACTTCTAATTTATTGCAGGAGTTCTCTCTACATCTAGCAACTGTACGTTAAGGGTTACTAATATGTGGATCCTGATTCAAGAAGATCACCATTCAATGTTGAAGAACTCGAGAGAGAAAGTTGCATGTGAGGCTTCTACAAGGTGGCATCAATAATCAAGTTAAGTGGAAGGAGAAAGAAAAAGGATGATGATGGCTAAGAATAAGATTGAAAAGTTAATTGACTTAGATCATTTCATACTTTGAAGGCTGAAGATGAAGGCACTTTTTGCTTGCCAAGGCTTGGATCTGACTCTATTGGAAGAGGCAATCCAAAATGTAAAAGAAATATTGCATAGATAAGTGTTAAATAATGCTCACAGCATAATTCTACTAGGCCTTCCAAATGAGATGCTTCGAGAGGCTGAGAATGAGATAAGATCCATTAACATATGGAGCTTTAAATCTTCATATCTATTGAGTTCTTTTGCAGTTCTTGTTTGTATCTCAAGAAGAAATTGTATATATTGCAAATGGAGCACTCAAAACACTTGAATAAGACTGTAGATGGCTTCAATAAAATATTTTTTAATTCAGAAAGCACACGTGTGAGAAAAAATGATGAAGATCAAGAAATAATTCTCCTTGAACATTTTGTTAAGAGTATGCTCCATGAAAAGGATTTTTTGGTCATGTCAAAAGTCAATGTTAGACAAACTTCAAAAGAAATACAAAGAAATGATGTATGCAATCGAGAAAGAGTAGCTAATGACCTAGTTGTGTGCAAGATCAAAAATATGGAGAAACAACGTTCAAGATTCCTCCCTGGTTTTGCTGTCATGGACATTCTAATTTACCTCCATAAATTTACTGTCGTAGACTTCCTATTTTGGGTTTGTTTTTATTTATTTTATATCATGCTTTCTTACTATTTATAAAAGCAAGAAATACAATGTCTCTCCCATTCTCTTTCTTCATGACACATTAAGAAAATTGTCTTCAAGTGACCAAGCTATGCTCTCGCCACATGATACCTCATTACACTTCATTTTAATCCCTAATTTTAATTATAGAAGTTATATCCCCTTTTATATCTAAAAATTTTTATAATAGTTCCAACTTAGTGAAATCATAATATATAAATGTCACTTAATATTTCGAAATAATTAAATTTTACAATCACTAAATTTCATATCATGTACTTAGATGTTCTTTCACTATACTAAAGCCGTCCTTTTCCAAAAACTTGACACCGTTATTTTAATTTTTTTAAGATTTCATTTAATGCTAAAAAATTAAGATATCACTGGGTATAAATGATGAATTAACAAACATGGTTAAAACAGGGGACGTTGCTAGTATATTTTCTATAGATAAGTGCCAAGACCTCACCAACTTGAAATTTTACCTGTCTAAATCATCACAAAATTATCACTATTTTCTCAAGCCAAAATACATTAGCCCCAACTTCCAATAAGCTAATGCACTGAAATCCAAAGTCAGAGAAATGAAGTGGAAAAAGATGTTTGCATTACCAGAAAAATAAGAAATATAATAAATAAGATATAGACTCTTATAAATTTATGTATCTATCAAGCATTTTGTGCTTCATTGTTCCGTTATAATATTTAAATGAGTTTTTAATGAAGGAAATAAAACTGGAAGGATGGATGATGAATTTTATGCCAACTAACGTATGCAATATATGGTGCCATGAACGCAACAACATATAATAAAGTTGATCACTCTTAAGATAATGAATATCTACCTCCTGAAGTTTTTTCATCACAAATGCCTCATAATCTTGAAAGCCAACTCCTACAACATTGTTAATTCCAGGGCCCATGCTCTCGTTCTGATTTGTAGATGCGGTATCTGAAAACATAGGTGCAATGGGTTCCAGCGGAAGAACAAGCAACGGGTTTCTTATTTCCCCACTCATACTTTGTACCGCTCTTACCTGATGGACAAATGAAGGAGTAAGCATAAGCTTTTGGAATTGCATATTAGCAAGTAAAGATGTGAATGCCAAATTTCTTTCATAGATCTGCTAGTAAATCTAAAGAAAGAAGGAAAAAAAAAACAGACAGTAGTGAATGCCAAAAAATTTTGCAATATTGTGCTTTATATACAAATTTTTTTATCAGAAATATATATATATATATATATATATATATATATATATATATAACCCAAGTAAAGTAATCATTATCAGAGATAGAAAATAATTTAT